>APFE030388273.1:138638-190813 GCA_000404065.3 Pinus taeda | reverse complement strand
AAAAAAAAAAAAAAAAAAACAACCAAAACCTTTGAGTACCTACGAGTAAACTCTTTGGTTGGACATTTTCCATAGATTCCATTTTCTTACCAAAAGTCCTTCCGCAATGGTATTCAATCTACATGACCCAATGTCGTTCTGGAAAACAATTTGGTTTGCCACCGATGAAGAAAGCGTGAATTAGATTTCGGAAAAACCAAATTTAAAATTTCCCATAAAAAGTAGATAATAAATTATAAGATGAAAAATAAACATCATGAAGTAAATGGTAATACTAGCAGCAAAAAGATGAGGGTCTCCTCTTATCAGAGAAACAATTTCAATTGTGAAGGGTGGTATTTGTGAGAACGGATATTTTTGGGTGGAGGGCAGTAATTTCTGATAGCGTAGAACTCCTGAGTTCATGAGTTACAATTTTCCATAAAACGGAGGTATTAAATTATAATATGAAAAGTAAACATCATGAAGTAAATGGAAATACTAGCAGTAATAAGATGAGGGTCTCCTCTTATGATAGAAGCAATTTCAATTTTTAAGGGTGATATCTTTGAGAATATATATTTTTGGGTGGAGGGTAGTAATTTTTGATAGCGTAGAACTCCTAGGTTCATGAATTAAGTATGAGCTATTACAAGATAGTAGAGCAAATTGGCTGCATTATCGTGGCATCAAATTCTTGGAGAATTGAAACCAGATCCTTGTGAAGGATGTTTTCAAAAACTTTTCAAAAGATCAGTTGTTGTTGTTTGAAGTTACAGTAATGGTCACCAACTTGCTCACTGATTGTTAATATTATACAAATATATTGCAAATCACTACTTGAACAAGGAAAGAACATTTCCAGGGAAATAAATAGATAAATATATTGTAAATCACTACTTGAACAAGGAAAGAACATTTCCAGAGAAATAGATAGACAAATGAAAATTGTTTTTAGGAAGACATGTATTTATAAGAGAGAGAGAGCACTCATTGCTCTTACAATTAGGAAGACTAGAGAGAGTGCTCATGTGTTCTTACAATATATTTTTGAAAGCCTCAGTAAACATAACTAAATTGGTATAGGTACAACTCAATTGAATTGGTCCAACTAGAGCTCAATAGGTTTAATTTATGCTTATTGATCTGATGTTTAGTTATGTGAGAGAAAGTTACCTGAATATCTGCTCAAAACATTGTGCTTGGAGAGACCAGGTCCAAGAATTGTGCCTAGAGTGACCATATTTAAGTGTGATATACCATTGCACATAGTAAAAAAGAGTAAAGATACCACATATACAGTAACATTAACCTTATTCCAATGGAAACTTAAACACATAGCATGTGTATTTTTTTCATGATACAATGCATAAATATAAAATGAGAAGTTGGTGCATAAATATAAATATAAATATATCCAACGCTTATATATATATAGTATATATATATATATATATATATATAAATATATATATATATAATATATATAATATGATTAACTACATCACGAAGGGGCATGAAATAAATATATATATTATATATACGTGATAATATATATATAATATAATATAATAATATAGATATATATATATAATACTTGAGTTAACTAGGCACTCAGGAAGACCATGAAAAACACAGATACCTTTGCTCATTGATAAGGACATTAAGATATTGGATTTTGGATATTAAATTCTGTCTATTTATAATATGAAGAAAAAAAGGTAAATATATAATTAAAAATTAAATTAAAAAATTAAATTAGGAAGAGATGTTACATAAAAAAAGCTAAATAATCGTGAATTGGAAATTTTATTTAAAATATGTTACGTCATCCAAAGTGGTAACCAAACACCTAAAAAATTGTAACATAGTAAAAATCTAAATAATAGTGAAATGGAAATTTGAGTTAAAATATGTTAATTCATCTAGAATGGTAAACAAACACCCAAAAAATTCTAACATAGTAAAAGGCGAATTAACGATGAATTAGAAATTTGAGTTACAATATGTTAAGTCATCCATAATGGTAAACAACCACCCAAAAAATTGTAACATAGTAAAAAGCTAAACACCCAAAAACTTGTAACATAGTAAAAAGCTAAATAACTGTGCTTCTGACCTTAGTTGGACATCTACCAGACATGTTATGAACGTAAAGCTTCATAGGAAATCAAATATTCAAGAAATAAGATAATAGTATGAGGTTGCTTCTCACCTTAGTTGGACATACAATTGACTGTTGCAAATAAGGTTTTCTCCATGCATAGCTATAGCAACTTCCCATGCATTGATACTTGCAGCCATAGTATAATCAAAAGCCATTGGTATTGCACCATGAGTGGCATATCCTGTTATCCATGGAAATAAAATAGAAGTATTCATAGCATATAGGATATCTACTTATTGAATACTGAGAAAGGAGCACTGAATGCTCAGAACTAGAGTAATGAATTTCAGAATTTTAGAGAGACTTTTGTAAAAATTATGGGTAGAAGTAGGAAAAAAATAGAACAACTTCTTTTAGATAATCAACAGAAATTATGGAACATTATGATAATAAAAAAAAAAATGTACAAGAGTATTGTGACATAAGTACATTTTCTTCATAAATGAGTGGAAACTACAAGTTAAATAGTTCTATTAGAATAAGACTATAATATAAAGAAACATATTCACATGACTTTTGCATTTGTTGTGTAAGTGAAGGCAGTCAATGGCATTGAACAAGCTATTGGATTCCAATAGTTGCCATGTTACTAGTTTTTGTGATCTATGTAACAAACAATTAGTTAAAAAAATGATAACATTATCAATTGAATAGAGGAAATATTTGAATGAAAAGTGTTTAAGGCATATGTTGATGTACCCTCCATTTGTTAGCCAACATGTAATACTTCACTATCTTCATTCAATGTGAACTTGCTGTGAATTTTGAGGTCACGTAACATGTATCCAGTGGTAGATTTCTGCTCTAGATGTGTTTCATACGACATTGGTTTTAAATGAGGAAGTAAGTAGTGTAGTAAAGGTTGTTTCATAGTCCAATGCACAATGTTATTTGTAATAGATTCTATTACAACATTTATACAATTCTTGTAGATGAAAGGGAAATTATCATTTAATTGTGAACAATAGATTGTCCCATTGGTTATTAGTATGGATGAACTGATTGGAGAGTCACAAACAGCACAAACAATTTCAAAAGGAGTTGAATATGAATTTTCTGCCATTAGGATACCTTCGACCTATTTATAAAATATTCAAATGTTAATGTACATTATTACATATGAAATACAAAGTTAGTAAAAGGATCATTGTTGTTATAATTACAACATAAGTAGATGTAGTTAGTTTTATGAGATTCTTTACTGCATCTGTATTAAGTTCAGTTATGAATGTTGACTTTCTTGTTCTAAATATTTTTTCTTTTGCATCTGTCCTTTTCGTTATATTCTTACAAAGAATCAGCGGGAGCTCTCATTTTTGCAATTGTTGTTCTATTGAAATAAAATATTGTTCATATGTGTTGAACAATTGCAATTGCAAGAGACAAATTACAATAATTATATAATGAAGTAATGCATGCTATCTATTAAAAATTATGAATAAGTAATATGCAAATACATATTATTGCATTGTCATTTTCAGAATCTCCATCTTAGATATGGAGTATGTAATGCAAGCCAACTCATTTGGCAAGTGTAACAGTTGCACCGATTGTACCAATTGGGTACATTTCTTTTTTGTTTGCAAAATGTTTAATGGTTGTATCTGGAATGAAACAATATTCTTTGCAAACTTCAAGCACAATTTCTATGATGATTGATTCATTGAGAGAAATTATTTTGTCAGAGTCGCTGTGATCATAAATAGTTTTAGGCAATATTATGAAATTTGTAATTGATATCCTGTTGCCTTGCAAATTTTTTTTGTTCATGTTGCTCAATTAAATGTGAAAGTATAGTTAAATTTTATAGTCATCATTCCTTTAGCATCTATCAAATCGGCACATAATATTTGACGTGTTTTGTTTACTTTATCAAGAAATGTGTTATACACAACCATTATATCTCCAACGAATAACTATCCAATTCTATATTTGTCCAAGTCTTCAATCGATACTTTAACTGGGAGTATCTATTTTTGCCCATAAAAATTGCTTAGTTAGATACTTGTATAACCATTTATTACAATGCTATGTTTTTTCTATAAACTGTAGAAGTATAAATAGATTACAATGTTGCATTTCATATGCATACCTTTTTAATGTATCATTTCATGGGATTGTTGAATCGACTTTTGTTGTTTCTATTTCGCTTGCACTAAAAAAGTAATTGCATATTTCAATATGATTTGGATATTATCGCATGTATTTTTCATAAGCAATGAATAAAAAGTTTATGATATCTAACCTGAACATATATTGTTGCTGCATTCTCTGGGAGGACTTACTACTAGTGCTTTCTTCACTTCTCCAACATTTTCTAATTTATATACATTTAATTATACATATGTAAAAACAAAATGCATATATAGTAAGCATTAATATTGTAAATACAAATTAGCATATTTGTATACTTGTCATAAACATATGTTTTTAAAACAAGTGGTTGGCTTGCATTGTCTATTTGGCTTATGCTTTCTATCTCTTCATTCATTTCTATCTTGTTGCAATTATAAAACAGGAACATATCTTGAGTTTGATTTTCCA
Organism: Pinus taeda; assembly: GCA_000404065.3. Classification (NCBI taxonomy): domain Eukaryota; kingdom Viridiplantae; phylum Streptophyta; class Pinopsida; order Pinales; family Pinaceae; genus Pinus; species Pinus taeda. The sequence goes on along the minus strand of APFE030388273.1, from coordinate 186,123 downwards.
AATACAAAAACATATGTCATGTTTAAAAATTATTTGTATCTAATTAGTTATACAAAATCTTCTTGTACATATATTGTTGTTGCATTGTCTGAGAGGATTGAATACTAGTGCTTTCTTCACTTCTCCAACATTTTTTAGTTTATATACATTTAATTATACATATGTAAATACATAATGCACATATAGTAAGCATTAATATTGTAAATAAAAATTAGCATATTTGTATAGTTGTCATAGACATACCTTTTTAAAACAAGTGGTTGGCTTGCATTTTTTATTTGGCTTATACTATCTATCTCTTCAGTCATTGCTATCCTGTTGCAATTACAAAATAGGAACATATTTTAGGTTTGATTTCCAAATACAAAAACATATGTCATGTTTAAAAATTATTCGTATCTAATTAGTTATACAAAATATTTTAACTGCATCAATGTAAGTAATTTGTGACAAGTAAAATTGAAATAAAAGAAATGATGGAGATACTTATGGGCATACTCTTTGATAGGTTCTTGCTCAGCCTGTTCTTTGATGTCTCCAAACAATTTTTGTTCTTTTTGACTTGTTTTCTCTTTTCCTTTTTTAGGAGTTATGCTATGTTATAGAATAGTAGCATATATTTAGTTCAATTTAAAAAAAACATATAAAAGTAAAAAGTGAACAAGAACATAAAAACCATATAAAAGAAAAAGCAAGAATAATATACTTTCTTGCTTCAAGTTGCATGTTCTTGTTCTTTTTTCTGGTACGTTTTGCTTAATGAAAAAGGGTTTTATTGGTACAATCTACTTTCAAGAATATATGAAGTCATATGTGTAAATTTACAATAAGGTGCTTGTTTTGTTTAATTGAAAAGGGTTTCATTGGCACAATCTGCATTCAATAATATATGAAGTCATATATGTAAATGTACAATAGGATGCACAATATATATGGTCTTACTATTTGGTTTATTACAAATAGAATATGCTAATATGCTTTAGTAAAATAAAAATGGCAAAACGAATGACATGCTTCAAAAGTATAAAAATTTGCAATTTTGTAAAGTGTTTCATGTGTATATCATAGCTAAAGGACAAGAGATATTGTGTCATGATCATACCAATATGTATTTAATATGAAAATTTTATATTGTATATTGGTTAGATTTTCCTAGACATGGTCAATGAATGATTTATGCATGTTATTAGTTTTGTTGATAAGAAAATGAAGATTGTAGTCATTCATGTAGCTTTCTAGCTCTTTTGTTTTATGATTGCAATGTACCATATCAATATTGAAGTCCCCCAATATAATTATGACATCTTTTAGATCTAAGTGGCATAAAGATTTTGCAATAACATTCAAAATATTGTTCAAATTTGCATGTGGTGATGCATATATATTGAGTATTGCAATTTGTGATCCCTAAACTTTTACTTTTTCCAACAATGCTTCTACAAGTTTCTCTTCAAAATGGATGTGTTCAAGGATAGTTATATGTTTTTTTTATCAGTATCATTAGTCCATGCTTAATGCAACTTGAGATGTAATTGAAATTTTTGAGGTACTCATTTTGCATACAGAGTGACATATATGTTTCTTGGAAGCATAAGATATCAGATTGCATTGTGTCATAGTCATTTCATATGTCACTAAGATGTGCATGAAGATTACGAGTGTTTAATGAAAGAATAGAGATGGAACGGAATGATTGTATTGATGAATAGTCATATTCTAATTGCCATTTTGCAGTGCTTTGTAAGCGTTGCATTTCACAATTTAATTTTTTCTTAACCTTAAAATTATTTCTTCTAAGAGCATTAATCAAATACAATCATTCTATGTTTCTCACAGGCAATAGTGTTGTGCATACTAAGCCATGCACTTGTATTCCAGTAGGGTCAAATGCAAGCCTATCCAAGGTTAAGCCCTGTGATCTATGTATTGTGCGTGCACATGCAAGTTGAATTGGGAATTGTTTCTGTATCTTCAAATGAGCCATCTTTGTTGTGATAAGCATTGCTTTCGATATTCACAATATTGGTGTCCAATCATGTGCTATGTCTGATGTATACAAATAATCTAGTTTTCTAGATTGTCGTTGACCAATATTAGGGTCATGGAAATTAATCCATAGAACATAAACCTTATTTGTATGGGTATATGATTGAACTATTCCATCTACACCATTACTAGCCCATCTGGTGCATCATAATTGCAAGCATACATTTCAACTAACATGTTCAACTTTATCATAAGTTGTGAAGCCAAATTAGTTGAATGTTGATGTCTTGGGAAATTGTTGTTATTCTCCTAATTTTCATCAATTGCATTACTTAAAATTTCATTTCCAGGCATGAGCATTAACATTTTCTTGTTATGAATTGCAACACCCTTTTTTTTGTAAAATAAATAGGGAAATGTTGGATCATTTGGTAAAAGGCGCATGCAAGTTGTATTAATATATGTTATATCATTAGATGTTTGAAAATTTGTTCACATTCTTTTTAAAACTGATATGAATCTCTCATCTGTTTGTCGCATAGTCATATGGAATTGGAAGCACTTGACATTATCCTTCTGGAAACAATGTGTTATTGTTTGATTTTTTATTCTTGGTTGTTCAAAAATTAGAGAGTCTTGAATAGGTTGCACTTGATAGAAATCACCACAAAATATGATGTCAATGTTTCCAAATTATTTGGTTTGGACATGTTTTATGTTTCTGAGTCTACTGTCAATAGAATATAAGAATCGACTACCGATCATAGAGGCCTCATCTATGAAATCTAGTTGCAATTCTTGATATAGATTTGATAAGTTGTCTAATACTTCTTTGCTAAGTGGCAACATTTGAGACTTGTTAAAAGGAATTAGTAATGCAAAAGGGATTGTTGTTCCACCTGCATTATATGCAGATTTTCTGGTATATGCTAGTATTAGACCCTTTGGTTTCATAGGATAATTTGTGTTCTATGAATCATAAATTCATATAAGCATTTGGAAAATTTCTTTTGTAGTCAGTGTTTTGCCTACCCCTGATCCACCTGTAATAAATAGGTAAGTTGGTTCATTGAGGTATTTTTTTTTATTGCAATGTATTTTACAATTGCTTGTTCCTCTTTGTTAAGAATTCTTCTGAGTTTGTAATACTCATTTTTATCCATTAAAAGTGGATGATCAATTATTTGAAATCCAAGATTGATTTTTTTTTTTTTCATCTCAAATTGTTTTGGAAATTGCAAGGCCAATTGCAAATCATATTCCTCACAATGGGAATTGTTTTCCTGGTTTCACATATTTATTTGATTGGTATTCATAGAAATAATTTGTTCATTTGTTGCAGTCTATAAATCACCCCATATTTTATTGATGTTATATGTAAATTTAGCTTCATTGGTCTAAACTGTTTTTTCATGTAATGTATATGCAGCTTTCCATGTAGGCAAGTATTGTTTCAATGTATTTTCACATTTTTCAAATGGCACATATAATAATAATTTCACTCTACAAAAGTTTTCAACATCATTGTATTTGTTATATTTGACAAATTGTATAACATTTGGTTTTTTCCTTTTTGATATGTCTGTGCCATCTTTCTTGTAATTTGATACAAATTCTGCAAGGAAGATTTTTCTAATGGAACTTGGACATCCGATGTAGTAGTCAATAATGGAGTGGCACATCACGTCCTCTGAGTCACCAGGTTCTCATTTCAAGAGAATAGGCGGTTTAAGCATAAATGTGCATTCATCAACTGGAGATGTGTATATGAATATACATTCTCTTGAACTATAACTCAATGGAAATTAAAGTGCTATATGCACTGCTTGTTGACTTGACATTTGTTGAAGATTAAGTAATGTATTTTTGAGTTTACAAATCATTTGCATAGAATAAATTTCATTTTTCTCATGCTTTTGCATATTCTTCTAAATTCATTTGTTATAGTCTTGTCAATTTTGGTCATATATGAACTACAATATAGTGCTTCAACATATGCATTTAACACAAATTGTGCATCTATATTTCCATTCCATATAGCAGGGATATCATTTGCAAAACTGTTATTCAAAATGTGAGAAGGTTTTAGTTTTAGGAAAATTGTTGATTGCTTTATTGTACATTGTAATATTTGTATGTACTCACTTTCTATTATTCCTATTTCTACCAAGAAATTCTCATGGGTTATTGAATCATTGTAGTTTGTTTACTCCAAAAATGCCAAAAGTGATATTGATTTCTCTGTGAGTTTTTTATTTGGTACACTAGCTAGTTCAATGATCATTATTGATTTCATTGGTGGCATGTGGAAGTTGTATCTATAGTCTGAATTTTTTTCGCTTCTTATAGCTTCTTGTATAGTGATGTTTATGCAATTTAGCAACATCTGGCTCCAAATGATCTGTATCACAAGTTATGTAATTATCAAGAAACTTCTCAGTTTCTAGATTGCTTTGTTTTCCATATATTGGAGCATTTTCTATCCATAACAGTCCATGTTCATGTTTAGTTCCTCTATTTTGAAACTCTGTTATGAAATAGAAATCATATATTTTTCCAAAGAACGTAGTATCATGAGATATCATTCACTTTACAACATTAATTCTATGCTTATAGTATTGACTTCATATGACTGGATATTTCCTTATAAGGTAATCAATGTCATCATCTTCTAATGTATCAGTATCATTTTTACATGCTTTATTTTCTAAACAATGCGATCAATGTATCTACTAATGGTTTCCATCAATGTTCTTCACTTGTAAATGTCACAAAGAAAGTTGGAGGTCCCAATTGTCGTATCATTGCAAACTATATATATATATATATATATATATATTATATATATATATATATATATATATATATATATATATATATATATATATATATATATATATATATATATATATATATATATATAATTTTGTCCCAAATGATCATGAGATATGTGAATCTTTCTGAAATCTATGTATGCAATATTAGATTTCAATAATTTTTCCAAAATTTGCTCAATACTTGACATATCTTGCTAATATTTTTCTCCCTCTTACCTGCCCTTTTCTTATTCATACCCATATGCAGAAAAGCACTTTATCAATAATTATTCACATTGTCTTGAAAAACAAATTTGTTGTGTGATATGAGAGGTCGCCACTTGGTTGTAACAATTCCCATTGCATAATTTTTCGGTAGCTAAACGTATTTGTGATGTCATCATCATGCACATCACCATAGAATAATGTTGGAATGTTAATTTCTTTTGCATATTTGTCCTTGAAAATCCCTAGTGGTCATTGTCCTTTAGTAGGTGCAAGTTCAATAATCTTGTCTTGCAAATCGTAGATGCGTTGCAACTCTATTAATTCATCTACCAATGTTTCAGTAGGTGCTTCATTATTTGCATCACTATTTGTATCACTTTCATTGTCACTGTTTGCATTTTTTATGATGTATTCATTATTTTCTTGTGAAACATGGGTCCAATTCTCATTTATACAAATGTTCTCAACCTTATATAGACTTCTAGAACATAGTTTGTTCAATGCTTTCGTGACAATAATTCGACGTACTTTACCTGTTTGGTATGCATTTTTGTATTGCAATCGTCTTTTCAATGCAACTGCAATTTTCATTGTATCACTTAGATATTGTGGCAATGCTTTTTGAACAACGTCCATATGAACTGGTACATTGATAATTGATCCTGTTAGGCCAATCTGTGATCACTTATATCCCCATTGTCTGATTTGTGCAAATGAAATTCTTCGTGACACAAGTCTTTCTTCTAAATCTGAAAGTGTATTTACAACTGGTAATGGAATGTTACATCTTATTTGTTTAGGTGTTGCAAATTGTGGAAGCTCTCCATTTTGAAGTGGTCTTTTGAAAGAAACACATATGTTCTCATTGCTAAAGGTCCTATTGTTCAATGTCAAATTCATTTGCTTTTCTTGCAGTTCTCTAGTGAAGCATGTGATATTTTTTGCGAAATGAAATCTGGTGCAAACTGCACATGTATTTCTAGGCGTGTCTTGGACTTATTTCATATAAATGTATTTTGCATCTTTATTGCTTGGATGGATTTGTTTCCTTGCTGTATCTTTTTTATTGTTTCCGATGTTGTGCAATATTTGTTTTAATCCAAGAAATGTTATTCTTGTCTTCTTATTAGAAGATGCTTTTTTATATGAAATTTGCATAGTTTCATCATGCGCATGTCTAGTTGTTTCGAAATGATTATTGGATATTTCATTGCATGTACTTCTTGTATGCATGAATTGTTTTATTTTGTGATAACTAAGCCTTGGACACTTATTCAGACTCATTTGTTGTGAATCATATGTTCTCTCATATTCAATGTCGTTATTGAAATGTATTTGAGAAATAGATTAGTTCGTTTCTAGTAGATGCTTGCAAGGCAATATGTTATCATTATTGCATATTTCATTGCATTTGTGACATGTACGTATGATTTGTTTCATTTTGTGATAACTAAGCTTAGGACACTTAGTTCTAAGTTGTTGTAAGTCAAATGCTATCTCAGATTCAATGTTGTTGCTCAAATGTATATGGGGAAGAGATTTTTTTGTTTCTAGTAGATGCTTATTTGGCAATATGTTATCATTGTTGCATATGTCATTGCATTTTCATCTTGTACGTATGAATTGATTCATTTTGTGATAAGTAAGCTTATGACACTTGCTTAATTGTTGTAAACGTGATGCTATTTCAAATTTAATGTTGTTATTGAGATGATTGTGAGAAGTAGATTGTTGATTTTCTAGTACATGCTTATGACAAAATATGTTATCATTGTTATGTACATCATTGCATTTGCTTTTGGTACATATGGATTACTTCATTTTGTGATAACTGAGCCTACAAAACTTAGTTGGACGCATTTGTTCTAAATGAGATGCTATCTCAAATCCAATATTATTGTTAAAATGTACTTGAAATATACATTGTTGTTTTTCTAGTATATGCTTATGACGCAATTGATTACAATCTTCTTTTGCTTCAATGTACAGTTGTTGAGAATTGTGATCATATTGTTTTTGTATCATTGCCTGATAGTGAGTATGTAATGTATCTATTTTAAATGACATGATGTTAACAAGACAATTGCATCTTGAATGAGAAGAAATGTAACTGACAAAGTTATTAGCAACAAAGGACCATAGTTTGATTTTCACTATGAATATGACAGATATCCATTGCAAACAGAATGGTCCACCCTCTATTTTCCCTTTTTCATATGGCATTGCCATATTTATGAGATGTTGTTGCTAGTTATTATTCATTGCATAGTGTATCACATCAACTATTAGGTATTGTTCTAAACAATGAAATGCTTGTTGATTGTTATGCATAAGTGCATTGCAAAAATATTGGACAATGTAAAGTCACAAACACTGTGCATCGAATTTTGTTGCTACTAAATAGCAAATTGCATTAAAGAGACTGTCACCACAATTAGATGTCATTTGTTTTGTCATCGTTAATTCATTTAAAAGCATATTATGTGCAATATGCATTCAATGGTTTTAAATATCTTTGCAAACATATTACAAGTAGATATTAGATTGTTTAGAAATTCATATTGGGAACTTCTGGTAAAGCAATGGTTCATAATGACCACTAATAGGATTTGCATCATGGAAGAGGATGCAATATGGAATTGTATTTTCATGTTGATTAAAAAGCAAATATCTTGTCTTTCTTGTTAATAACCAAACTCCAGTTGATATATCTATCCATTTAGCTAACCAACGTATGCAAAATGTATCCCCCCATAGCCCTCGTTCAAACTCCTTTATATTTGTAGATGCAAAACAATGAATTTTATGAAGATATGTACCAATATCATTAATTCCATGTAACTCGTATAGGAAGTCAAATGCTAGTTCATATTCATATGACTCTATTGCTTCAACATCATTAGTGTTTAAGAAAAAAAGGAAATGTTCTATTAACATATTTCGTAGTTTATTTGAATTATAACGAAAATGTAGAAGCAATTCAAATGAGTCAAATAGACAATCCCCTATAGTATATGAAAATGCATCTAGTCTAAAGAGACCATTTCTTTCTAATACACAATCAATGTTGTTAGGCACAATGCATTGTAATTTCAATTTGTAACTGTGAACATCTATTATTTCTTCCATCATTTCCAATTGTTTACCAGCGTTTCCTTATGCAATTGTCTTCGCAGAAACTCAATTACTTTAGCAATTTTTTCTATTGCTCTTATCTATAGATTTGCAAAAAATATTGATGAGATGAGCAAAGACTAAAGATGATTGTTTCCAACAAAATAGATATATTAAACAGTAGGCTCTAGCATTGTGTTGCCTAACAAATATCAACTCTCTAGTAAGAAGTTATTTTTACAAATGACAAAGGAATTGAAAACGAAAAAATCGCTTTGGAAAGAAATATAACTTGATAAAGAAAGCAGTTGAAAGACATAATGAAAGTGACAAATAGTCCTTTTCTGTATAACAAAATGAATGCATTAAAAATGCTTAGAAGAATTGGAAGACGGGAAAAACAAATTATTAACATATTTATGTGAGCTTGAAAATGACATAGTTGCTTAAGAATTCTCCCCCTCACTCCACAATAATCTAAGAGGTCAATCAATACCCTAATGAAGATACAAAAGAGGATACAACAATGGATATTGATGTTGTAAACTCTATTTCAGAACAATGTATTCTTAAATCATCTGAATTGAGCATATTAGACTAGGATGGAAAAGTTGCAACTGAGTCCTTTGTCAAGCCTCAGTTAGTGGATTGGTGGAATCACTACAACTTTCATGTCAGTATTGACAACCCTCAATTTCAAGCAATGTTTAGTTTGCCAATACAATTGTTTGATGAACTTTGCCATCTTTTGTTGGGAAGGCTTAATGATTTGTTAGAGTTATCAAGCACGATAATGGTGTCTACTATTCAGAGCAAAGTTAAAATCATAAAAAAAAAATTCGCTAACATTCAAATATGTTTTGAAAATGCACAATAGAAGCCTGATTTCTTGCATCTCAAATCACAGCTTCAACAAGATGAGTTACAAGAATGTAGTCACCTTTCTGACTAGTTTTTGTCTAGAAAATTCCTCTATTTGAGATTGAAACAAACTGTCATAAGCAATCAGAATGTGATGAAGTCAGTAAGGTTGGGATTGATTCACATCAAGTGCTCATTTCAGGAGTAATATTGCATAAAGATGCAGAAGTTAAACCTACTCTACCTGATCCCACTATCAAAACTTGGGAAGAGCTATTTGATTGTGGAAAGTCCATACTGGTCAAAGTGGTCAAGAAATCTTGAGCTTCCATACAATGAGTCATCCATTGATTGGTATAACCATTAGCACAATTACAGTATGCAACAAAGGTTATTGTCAAATTACAACTGCATTTATTGAAAGATCCATGTCTACTTCGCCAGCATACATAATATTTAAATATATAACCACTTCAAATGCCAAATCCTTATTGTATATAATATTGAAAGATCTAACAACTTCAAATGCCAAATCCCATAACATCGATCACTTATTTCTAAGCACAAGAAAAGGTAAAAATGTAGCATATATTCACAGGGAAATAAACATTAAATGGTCAACTTATATCAAAATTCAATACAAAATAATGCTAATTGTTATAGGTATGTATAACTGTTTAAATATGATATTAATTAAAAAAGCTGTATAGCCGGTGTTTCTAGCGTTTTAGGTTAAATTTTATGATCATACCTGTCAAATAAAGCTAGACTTTAAAAGCTGTCAAATAAAGCTGGATCTCAAAGGCTGTAAAATAAAGCTGGTTCTCAAAGGATGTAAGAGTTCTATCAAACTACTTTATTATTAGATATATTTTAATAAAAAGTTCAGTAAAAAATTGAATGTATACTAATTAAAATTAAGATCAAATTTTCAAACACTTTGTTTCTCACATTAAAAATATTTTAAGAGTTTTCAAAAAGATATTCAAAATCTAAATGGAAAAATCAAACATGCACCCAACCTATTAACATACCCAGTAACCTTGTAACATATGACACTGGTAAATCAAAAGAAAAGTGGATATATGTAATGTAAAAAACAAAATTGGGAAAAAAGGACAACCATTTGTTAGCACAATGTAAAAAGTACCTATAATAATAAATTAGTGTAAACAAAAAATACAAATATTTGTAACTTTAAGTATAGACATTATGAAGAATCGATTTATTATTAAATATATTTTAATAAAAAAATTAGTAAAAATTTGAATGTATACTAATTAAAATTAAGATCAAAATTTCAAACAATTTGTTTCTCACATTAAAAAGATTTTAAGAGTTTTCAGAAATATATTCAAAATCTAAATACCAAAATCCAACATGCACCCAACCTATTAACATACGTGGTAACCTTGTAACATATGACACTAGTAAATCAAAAGAAAAGTCCTACAAATCTATCTGCATAACAAATCCACAATGGTAATTTGATAGCTTTTCAAGATTTAATAGAAGAAGGGGGTCTACAATTAGTTGTTTCCTCAGAAATACTTCTTCTTATGTGGAAATAGAATGTTAATTGCACACCTCCCTCATAAAAAATTACTTACAATTATGGACCCCTCACCGGTGTCCTTCCCCATACTCAAGAAGATCAAAAGTTGTAGTTTTTTTGCAGACACTAGAAACGCCAAATATCAACTTGTTTCAAGATTAGGGCTTCAAGTATGCCTTCGGTTTGATTCTCACCAAGGTATTTGTTATGGTGAAGTTTTCATTTATTTTTTTTAAGCACAGTTTGATATTTACACATAAGAAAATGGGGAACAAGTTGCTAAGAAGAAACTCAAAAGCTTCTCCTATTGGTAAAGTTAGCGATGCAAAACTAAAGCTTAAAACTTTTACCAATGGAGATACACTTCTCAGCAAAAAAATTCCAAAGCTGCATTGGGAAATGTACAATGTAACTTAAATCGGATGAAACAGAAGCTTTCAAATTTTGTTATGAAATTTCTGAAAATTTCTTTTTGGTTGTAAACAAATATTTACCTCAAAATAAATGTCCTTGATGAAAGTTCTAGTTTATTTTCAAACAGAATACAAAATAGGCCTTGAGAGGGATCCTAATAATCTATTTCATCATTGTCCTAGTTTTCTTTAATCTCGCATTTCACCAATATTGAAGATTATCTATGGGGACAATCAACACAAAATTGGATAAGCAAATTCTTTTTCAAGTTGAAAATATCCTTGTTAAGCTTCTTGTGCAGGGAGTTATAATAAAAGTAGACCATACATCACTGGTCTTAGAAATCTAGGAGCATTAATATTTGCATATGGGAAACTCTAGGAGATGTATCTATTTAACATTACCCCTCCATGAAAGAAATAAAGAATATTTATGTATGAAAGAGTGAAGCTAATTGTAAGAGACCTGGATTCTTATGTTGTTGGATGGTTTAATTTGTGTACTGTTTTTTTTTCACCTTCAAAGGGTGCTGAAATGGTTGGGCTAACATATCCTACAAACCCTGAACTTTGAATGTCAGACAGTTCATGAAATGAACCATGTAGGTTGCAGCTATGTTTAGTGACATTGTGATAAGTTGTCATCATCATTTTGATGGGAAAACATGGGAAGAAACAAAGCTTCCCTCTAGGTTCATGGTACTAACGATTTTCAAGTTGGAATTCGGATTTGAAGAATATCAAGTTAAGCTTTAAATTGATTTTGCGCAACACTGATTACTAGTTTAGAGCCAATGGACTTTGGCTATCTGTGATTTAGTATTAACTACTTTCATATAAAAGGGAAAATTGAATTCTCATTATCTAGCCATTAGAGATACTGTTCATCCATGTGATAGATGCATTTAGCAGAACAAACTTTGTCATCTGTATTAATTTTTCATTTTTGTTTCCCACAGTTCGAAGGGAACTAGAAGTGATGTCATTGGAATTGATCTTGGCACCACAAACTCGTGTGTAGTAGTCATGGAGGGGAAGGTAAGTTTTCTTTTCTTTATTTTACTTAAAATCTGTTAATATTTCAAAAAATATAGCTAGGGATGGGATAGACTTGCAAATTTGCAAATATTTCAAAAAATATAGCTACGCGTGGGGTACACTTGCAAATCTGCAGTTTCATGGGATTGAATAATTTTAATGAATTATAAATGAAGCTATGGAAGAATTCTTGTGGCTTAGTTATTTCTAACCAGTGAGTCATCTTTTACTCTTCTTTAAAATCCAAAAGTTACTGAAAAAATTCAGAAGGATCTCGTATAACACCATCAATGGTGGCCTTCAATCAAAAAGGAGAGCTACTCGTAGGAACCTATGCAAACCATCAAGAAGTGACAAACCCAACTAATACACTCTTTGGAACCAAGCGTTTGATAGCAAGAAAGTTTGATGATGCTGCAAATGTTGTTATAACTGTTCCAGCGTATTTCAATGATGCACAAAGGCATGCAACAAAAGACGCAGGAAGAATTGCTCACATGGAATTGAAAAGAATAATCAACGAACCTACTGTTGCTGCTCTGTCATATGGGATGAACAATAAGGAAGGTTTGGTGGATGTTTTTGATCTCGGGTAAGGAACATTTGACATTTCTATCCTTGAAATATCAAATGGTGTGTTTCAGGTAATCAGATAGATATGCCGAAAGATTTTGTAGTAGTTCAATTGTCACATGCTTCTTTTGGTCCCAAACTTGTTATTGCATGTCTCTTTTTTCAAGTCTTTCTACTGTCTTGCAAGTAAAGGCTACAAATGGTGATAACTTTCTTGGGTGCTGAGGATTTTAATAATGCGTTATTGCAGTATTTATTCGATGAGTTCAAAAAAAATGAAGGGATCGATTTATCGAAAGATAGGCTTGCTGTGTAGAGGTTGTGAGAAGCGTCTAAGAAAGCTAAGATTAAGCTTTCTTCAAACACCTTGATAGATATTAATCTACCTTTCATCACAGCAGATGCCTTTGGTGAAAAACATTTAAATATTCAGTTGACTCGGTCGAAATTTGAAATGCTTGTGAATCATTTGATCTAAAGAGCAAGGAAACCTTGTAAGTATTGTATGAAGGATGCTGGTGTGACTCCTATGGAGTTAGATGAAGTATTATTGGTGGGAGGAATGACTAGGGTGCCTAAGGTTGAACAATTAGTTGCTGAATTATTTGGTAAGGAACCAAGCAAAGGTGTTAATCCTGACAAGGCACTAGCAACCAAGAAAATTCAAGTGTTCTCCACTATCACTCATTCTCAATAAATGTGAGATAAACCAGTTGGCTCAACCTTTGGTTGAGCGTATCACTTCCAACCAAAAACCTATAAACAACATCGATTTCCCAGCATGTGCAGGGATTCCAGACTACCCATATGCATACGCCGAGTGTAATCTATTTTCATGAAATGGTTAAATGATTTTAGTTATTTCTTATCTTTAGATATGTTCACTATTCTGGAGGACTTTCAAAGGTTAATATACAGAATACAACTGCTTTGACTACGTTCATGGAGCAGTAGCCCATGAGGGTGTTCCAGCAATTGCAGCTCAATACTTTTCCCAACTATCAATTACACTCTAATGAAGTACACCCCACAATGGCCCAACTTGCACCACCACGTGGTTTTATCTCTTGGGCTGATCATCATCTCAATCGAACCATAGAAAATGAGGTGGAAACTCTAACTGCAACTAGAATCCTAATTGCAAGGGAACCCTTTGGAGGTAAAGACTCTATCATGGATTATCCAGAATATTTTTCATCACCCTTGAATCCGACGATGAACATGGGGTCACAGATCAATTATGATTCACTGAGCCAAGAACACATACGTGGTCTTCCAACGGATCTGAACGACCAACAACATACGCCATTGATTAAGGCATAATTAACACCTCAATGAAAAATAGCTGGATAATTCAAGCTATAAAATCAAAACTCATAATATGCCATTTACATTCTTGAGAAGATACCAAGCAACCTATATATGCAAAACATTGCATCACTAAAAATAAATAGTTAACAGAAGTGAAATGCAGGTCTTGAATTATGCAAAACGAAAATTGAAAATTGAAATATATAAATTTACCATTATAAAAGAAAAGTTGAAAATTGAAATATATACATTTGAAGGATTATTGCAAAAACGGTGCAGAGAAGTCGTAAACAATGTTAAGCCGCAAGATTGTCTAAGCCCAAGAAATTCTTTAAGTCCAAAAAATGCCATGACCATACCTTTCAAATAAAGATGGACTTCAAAGGCTGTCAAATTAAGTTGTACCTAAGCTGGACTTCCAAAGCTGTCAAATTAAGTCGGACTTAAGGTGGACTTCAAAACCTATAGTAGTTCACTTCTCTTAAAATGTAATGTAATGTATAGAGCTGAAGACAAACTATAATGTATCAAGCTAAAGACAGAGATTTTACAAAAAAAGACCTCTGAGACCCACAAAAAAAATTGGAAGACACCTGTAACACCTACAAAAAAATGTATAATAAAAAAATATATTTCAACACGTAAAACCCTGTGGGCCCAAAATTTTACCACTTTCCTTCCTCTCGTCTTTCTTGCATACCCAAGGTGTCTACTTGTGTCTTTACTTCCTAGCTACGTGGAATAAGTTCAAACCAAGACCCCATCTTCATATAGCAAGCATGAAGGCAGAAGCTAGCCAACTCATTAAGCAAGACCTCAGATGTAGCTAACCCCAAGAGAAGTGCCTTAGATTCGAAAGGCCCTTGATTTAGCAAGGAAATACATAGAAAAATATGCCTACTATTGTGGATATTTCTGCCATCACTGGGGCCAAGTAGCCAAAATTCTTATCTAGCCTGCACTTTGAAATCATAATGGCTCTTAATCTATGACTTTTCGTGACCCAGGAAACTGGCTAGGAAATATAAAGTAGGAGATAAGAACCTACCTTTCTTGGAATATCGGGAACAAACAAGAGGGATTCAGTTTCAAGCCCACACTTGGCTTCCTTTCTAGCCCAGAATTGCCTTCGCAGAGCTCAAGGATTTGCTTCAAGTAATACCTGGCTTTCCCGAATCACCTGAAAGTTCTTTTGATTGATAACTCTATAGGTACTGCAGGACTTTCAGGCTATCCTCAAGTATTAGTTAGTTCCTCAGTTGCGGATACGTCTTCTTTCTGCCTTATGAACCATGCCATAGACAAAACAAGCAAATGAGAAGGAGCATACCTTAATCCCACTTTTGGCCTTTTTGTTAGAGTTCATTAGTGTCTAGCCAATCGCCCCTTGCAGCATTGGTCACCCCTCTATCCCATCCTTTGGTCACCTCTTGCCAAACTAACCACAGGATGTGTAACATGGAGTTGTCTCTTAGGGAAGGTAAGCCAGACCGAACCCATCCCGACCTCGACTTCTCCGACCACTTGAACCTGACTCGACTCTATCACGCAAACCTAATAGTAGGTAGACCTACTACAACTACCATCTACTAATTATGATTCCATTTAGATGTTTACCTTCTCCATGTTCTAGCCTAGATATAGGATGTGCCATCAATTACTCTGATGTTGCATAGAACCCTAACCCTGAGATGACTCATGTAGCCATTTAGATAATATTTTGAGATTTTGATTCAAAAGATGAAGAACATGCATGCAAAGATCGAGCTTCGAGGCCAAAGTGGGTATATAGGTTAGGATAGAAGGTAAGGTATAAAGGGAAAGGAAGGGGGTATAGCGGAAAATAAGAGGGCAAGCCAACATAAATGGTAAAGTTGTGTAGAATATTAGAGGTAAGCAAGAAAATTTTACTAGAACAGAGATACCCTCCACAGACCCCATCCATTTTGCATACTAGACCTTTCGTGGAATTTGATCTCCAACTTTCTAGTTTTGTGGAATTTGATCTCCAACTGAAACCTTAACCATGATATGCCCACCAGCAAGCAGTCCACTTTCCTTCATAAACCCTGAAACTGAAATTCCTCCACCCTCCTTCACAAACTCCTCCTTGGCTGAAACTCCTCCTCTCCTCCTTAACACCTAAAACTGAAACTTTCTACTTTGCATTTGACTTCGTTAACACCTCGCATTTGAACTTAGCATAAGCCTAACTTTGCATTCAACTAAAACTAGTTTTATAAAATAAGCTAAATGAACTTTGCTTAAAATGAATGGTCACAACAATTTTTAAATTAACTTTATATAAAATTACATTGTCCTGTGCATTTTATTGCATCTGAAAAACAAATCGTGCAATAAGAGGTCCATTTTTTTACAATGAAAACCTTTGCTAAAAAATCAATTCATAATTATAATCGCTATAAAACTTTGGCTAAACAATAAATAAACAGGAGAAAAATTGGTTAATGAGAAATTTAATTGGATTTCAATGATCTACCAATCACTATAGTCCTGCTGAAGGCAAACACTAATAAGTAAAGAATATTATAATAATGGAAAATATTAAAAAAATGGTATATACATTGAACATGAAATTGAGATTTACATTTAAACTGAAATTATGTATTGAAAATTGATAAGTACATGAAAATCGCTAAAAATGGATAAAGAATTCAATCTCTCGTACTTGTAATGGGATACATGAGGTGCTCATATGTTTTGGTTTGTTTTAGGTAGAGAAATATGTGAATATATAATACATAATGTCAAAGGAAGATAGAAATAGAAATTTCTATTGAATTTGAAAAACCAATTGACATCGAAATTGTTATTTACAATGAAATTAACATAATGATTTTAGGTGTACATTTATTAATTTTAGTGTTCATATTTTTTTCCTTTTGATAAATGTACACTAAAACTAATAAATTAGAGTTTAACTAGATATTGATATTCAATCGAAATTTAAATAGAAATTGGCATAGAAATTGAAAAAGAATTTGATGTGTTTGTAGATGTATTAATTTTCATTGATGATGTCCTAAATTAATATGTAAATTCCACACATTTCCTTTCTGATTTCTCATTGAATAAGAAAAATATGGTGACAAGACATGCTATGTATTTTTTTTTATAGGAATTGGAATGACAATTTTCAAAGAAATACTCAAACAATGTGTTTTGGTTTAGTTAGAGCATTCTATGTGTATATACACTACATAACATTATCAACATAAAATTAAAATAAAATTAATTTCACATGTAAATGAAATACACATTGGCATATAATTTGAATAGAAATTTTGATTTACAGTGAAATCCTAAAATAAGGAAAAAATTGGCAATATTCTTATTGATAAGTAGGACCTTCAAACATAGACTAAAGCTCTCAAACAAGAAAAAATTCTCGAAGGAAGATGGGATGAGATAATCATTGAAGAAGCATTATTCCTTACAAAACTTTAGGAGTGACGAGGATAGGAGGAGATCCTCTAAACAGAAATTTCATGCATTCAACATGATAGGAATAGGGAATGCAACACTCCCTTTTTCCACAATTCAATGATACAACATATGCATCATAACTAAATATATTTTCTTAAAAGTTTAGAAGGACTCGAACTCTAGGACCATGAAGACATTGCATAAGATCTTGTTGAGATATACAAAAATATTTTATCTAATCCTTAGTTGCAAAGGGACCTAGCCATTCAAAAAGTTTTCCAGCATATACCACCCTTGATTATGCACAAAATCCTAAATTCAAAGATTCTTTTGATCTTGTTACACAATCATTGTCTATATCTATGGGAATCAATTGAACAGGCACATGGATAGTTCCTCATCCTAAAAGCCCACAATGCCACCTTCTTCACACTCATAGCTAAAAAACATATCGTCAATGACTCTAGTGGGTTCACGCCTATATCCCTCTATAGTATATTATACATGATCATCACTAAAATAATTATTAATTTACTCAAGGTTCTTCTTCCTCATACCATCTATCCTAAATAAAAAAGCAAAATCAAAGAGAGACAAATCATGGATAACATCATGATAGCCCATGAATCCATCCACTCCCTCAAGGGCTCTAAAAATCTTAGTATGTTGTTAAAATTGGACCTATCCAAACAATTTTACAAACTTATATAGTCCCACCACATCAAGAAAATTGGGTAGTTTAAGATATTTATTTAAGACAATATTAATGTTTCATCTTAAATATTTTAATTATGTTAAATTAAAAATTAAAATGATTTTAATGTGTTAAGTAAATGAAATATAAGAATCAACACATTTCCTAATAGGGAGAAGGGTCATAAGTTAAATTTTGGGTTATATGTGTAGATTTTAACCCCATACAGAAATTGAATTCTAAAAACAAAAAATAAACAATGACGAGAGCATAACACATAAAACAAATATACACAAAAAATTTCCCCTGCATCCTAAAACTGAGACTACGAAATTGATTTTTCATTATTTTCCTTTCAATTTTACGATACATATCTATACATGACGAAGCATCCATAAACCCCCATCCATTAATCTTGGATTAGAACATAACCGTAGTTCCCTTGAATGGATCTACAAAGTAGCATGGAACGAAAACTATCGCGCCCAAAACCATGTGCGAAATCCATGCACAAAACCATAGGTAGGTCTGCCCACCTAATAAAGGGTCCAAAAAGAAATTTCCCATCACACTGCACTGGACCCCATGCAGGAGTGATACTGTCACCCTACATACCCCGTTGTGATCCCCCCACTACGTCTGATGCAACGAAGGGGTGGCTAGTCATGGAAATAATATAACACAACCCAACAATATGTAATTTGTAAGTTGGCATGCATGTGCACATTAAGAAACCAAAAATAGTGTCATCAACTCCTTCGATAAACATGCAAACCATTGGTTTATTTTGGGTTTTTTCTTCTGTAGGTTTTGGTATTGAGAATGGAGGAAAATGACAAAGTTATAGAGACCCATTTGAAATCATCGACAACTTTTATGGAAGATGGTGCACATGGTCCTTACGATTGGATTTCAGGTTTGTTCTTGTGTGGGTTTTGGTATTGGCAATGATAGAGAATGATAAAGTTATGGATAACCATTTGAAACTGGTGACAATATTTGTAGAAGGAGGTAAAAAGGACCCTTGTGACATTATTTTGGCTATGTTCTTGTGTGGGTTTTGGTAGTTGCAATGGAGGAGAAATACAAAGTTACAAACACCCATTTGAAATTGGAGAAACATTTTATGGAAGAAGGTGTGCAAGACCATTATGACTATATTTTTTGTTTTTTCTAGAGTTGGTTTTGGCATTGGCAATGGAGGAGAGCATGAAATTTACTGAGACCCATTTGATATCGGTGGAAACTTTTGTGGAAGAAGTTATGTAGGGCCCTTGTGATGATGCTTGTAGCATCTATCTTGAGTCTTTCATGGATGATGATCCCACCATGGTAATACTCTATTCCAAATCATAAGGTTTATGATTAATTGATTCCATTGTTTACATTTGATTTTGGGTTTTAGATATATCTAATTGGTTTTGAGCCATCAGATTTTGGATCAATCAAGGGAAAATATAAGTATTTTGGTTGGTGAATTTTTTTGTTGCCTCCATGGGATTTCCAAGAATAATAATACATCATCATCCTCTTCCTCCACATAAAAAGACCACACTGACAGTGATCAGGCGTCCCTTTCATTGAAAGAAGACATAGTATAAGAAACATCAAGGGCGTTTCCTAAGGTAGGTTTCATTGTTTTAATCTCTATCATGGATCAATTGGAAATTCGCATTAAATTTTTAAAGGGAATATTGAATGAGACTTGTATCTATCCAATCATTTTTGAATTACTTGTTTCCATTCTACCCTAATTTGGCGGGAACAAACGCAACCAACTTTGTTGCTCCATTATTTCTAATGATGTATTTAGCGCCATTTCTTAGGGTTTTCTATTTACAACATAAGATCATGGTCAAGGTCAGAAACACCAACAAGGAAAGATCTATGTTATTCATGTTCTCCCATTCATGGATTTTCCTTACAGGGGATTTATTCCAGTGGCCTAATTTTTTCTAACGTGAGCTTATTCCTTCATTTTTATTTGTTTTTTGTATACACTTTTCCTATTGATGTTTGGCAGCTACATTAGATCATGGCTAGTATATTTAATTTGAGTCATATTATGCTTGATTAAGGAAAAGTAGTTAGTTATTAATTTTTGTTTTGATCGGTTCATATTGAAGCATTAGGGTAGTGTTTCCATTTACTGTCATATACCAAACCTCACAACTATAGAGGCATAATTATATCAATTCATAGCCATGAATCTTAATGCAATATTGTAATGCCCTCTTCCCACATTTACCCAAGTTAACTTGTCTATCAGGGTAAACAATTGAGGAAGAGTTACTCTGATATGATGCAACCTCGTAAGTGTAGTTAAGGAAGTGGAATTAAGAAACTGAAACTTTATTGACCTTCCTTAGGAGCTCTAGGAGCCCCATGAGCTAAAAAATCACTCCAGGTGTCCAAACCTTGAGTTAACATTCTCTTACATTCAAATGAACTCTGATTTTCATGCACAAACCTACATTTATGGGACTATAGGCCTCCACTCACATGCATAAGCCTGTAAGGGAGAGACTATGGTTCCAACTTCCCATTTTTGTGCCGACAACTACAAAATTCGTGCCACCTTTCTAGGGCTAGACTCCATATCACTACCCAAAACTTGATGAGACTTACCAAAATAATGAATAGCAAAAGGATGAATCTTATCACACAAAAATTGATGAAGGACTTGACTTGACCATGCCTAACCATGATAGACATTTCATCAAACATATGGAAGACATGTAATCTACAGGTCATGAATGCATATTTAAACATAGGGGTTTGATACTTATCCAAGAATCATCAAAAATGTCTAATTACCTCTCATAATAGTTGCAATAACATATGTTAGTACATGCATTCATCAACCGTGCATATATTCATTAAACATGTTAAGAACCATAGAGATTATACATCAAATAACCAACAAATAACAAACATAGAAAAAAGAAAATAACTAACATATAAGCCATGCAAAATCAGCGATAATATCACCATCATAATCAATGCATATGATTATACATCACAATAAATGATACCTCTTATTGAAATATGGAAATTACAACCAAGTCAAGCACTTCTACGTACCACCCGACTATAGATTGGGTTCAACCAAATCTTTCTTTCAGCCAATTGACCCCACACCATATTCTAAGCATGGCTATGGGATCTCATGGAAGGACTGAAATAAAACCAAACCAAGGCTTCTAGAGGCCAAACCACCTGAACCATTAACTAGTGATTTCACCTCACGGTCGGACATCACTAACCCTCATCAGATTGGTTTCTACCCAAGTTTTCGAGGGCTCGAGAGAGTTTGTTCCAAATTGGCTCCAAAACTAGTAAATCAAAACATAGTTTGGTCGCTGTCAGTTTATTTAAAGCAATGGTTGAGATTAATTTTCCAAAATACTCCATTGAATAGGGAATTTGGAATTTTGTGAGTTAGTTTGGTCACTTACAAGGGTTGAGAAAAGCCAAGTGGAGATGAGGGATGAGGAATTGGACTAGTCAGAATGGATGAGTCAATTCGAAGATAGGTGATAGAGATTAATTTGAATTTGAAGCCAAATGTTTGAATTTAACATGCGGAAATGATATTCTCCAATAATGAAAATGTCTAATATGGCTTGAACCATTAAGGACATGCATCCTTCTTTATGGTTCAATGAGATAAATATAACATACTTTTCCATATAGGAAAAATAATTCTCCATAGTTATTCCATATCTCATTGTCAGAAACCTAATTGGGAAATAAATTATTTCTGTCTCCAAATGGTATATCAATAATGCCTAGTGGTGAGTAGGTTTGCTATTGTCTCGTTTATAGTTCTTGTGAAAGAAAATACTGTTTGGACATTCAAACATGGATATCCAATTCGTTGATGCAAATCTGATGAAATAGGTAATTTTTAATGGCAGTACCTACTAAATTGCTTTTCCGAATCACAAAATCTGCAATTCATAATAGATTTATGAATGCATGAATATTTCCTCTATCATTGGCTTCATGGTTCGTTTCAGTTCACAGAATTTGTATCTATAAGTTTTTTCGTAAATTGTAATATCCCGATCACAAAAGGAGAATATCATGATTGGAAATAGATCGTTGAAACAGAGGCGTTTCAAGTTTTGTGACACATTTTGTAAGTGCAATGTTCATTTGTGTGCTAGCTATCACAATTTCTTTTATCTAAAAATTGGTATTTTATGTAAACTCCATTAATGCATCACGCCAAAGGTAATGGGCTTGCACCTTAGCCAAAATGACTGACTCTTCCTCCAACTCGGCTGGAATACCTTAATGTGAGTGAAGAAGGGCTCAAAAAAATCATGGCAATGCATCTAGATTCTTCTGCTGTAATTGGTAGCCTATTTGCACTTCTAGAAGAATATTATACAGGGAAGTAGGAACTCTATGTATTGACTGTGGTACCTTAGGTCTTCCTAAATTTTGACCAGTTAATTCAACGCGGTTGTCTAGCGTCAAAGAGTGGTACTATTTGGAGCGAATGAAGCCAGCGATTGGAAATGATACTTTTCGAAACAATATGGACATGTAGTAAAATCTTAATCGATTTGTAGATGTGCCCATTGACAAAGATATTTGCGTGATGAATGTTGTTCTAGTAGTATATCAGTCTGATGGGCACTGTACACGACTGATGAGCTGGGAAAGACAATTTATACTTACCGTATACTTAACAGAAGATAATTTATCATGGCATTCACATGTTGTATTTCGAGTACGATGTGTTATTTTCTCTCGAAAAAATGTACATTTTGATTTCTCCATATATGCTTATGAAGTAGGCAGTTTTGAAAGATGCTACAAAGGAAACTAATCTAGTAGCGAACATTCAAAGTCAAAGACAGTTCTATAATTCTATTTATGAAGTCTAGAAAAATATTACTTTACCTAACAGGTGTGTTGAAAGTAATTTAATGGTCCTTCTCTCTAAATTTTCCAATATATGATGACACAATATTCTGATGCATATTATTTTCCTTGTGTAGCTTGGGGTTTCATTGAGGCAAACGTTTTGTTGTTGTAGATTCATCTATTTAAATAGCACCATTTCACTAATATGTTTAAACAAATAAAATTCAGAAATTCTGACCACGGATGACTTGGCAAAGGTAATGGCCTACTTCTATTATGGCTCTAAGTAGACTGAATGTCTAAACCAACTGATCCATAACTGTAGTTCAGGGTAAGGCCAATGTTTGCATGGATAACAATATTTACTCTTTCCTATGCCAAATCAGTGTACACTGCCACTAGTCAGGAAGTGGGTGTTGGCAAACATTTCTAAACGTCGCTCTTGTTACATGTTCACATTAATTTGTTCAATTTTCTAGCTGAACAACATGGATCCGAGTGCATATAATATTTTATTGGTGTCAAAATTTGCTGGATACAGGGTTGGAATTTGGATTTCTTTTTACCGGTCATACAATTTTTTTGACGTTTTAGGTTCTTATGCTCCAATGAAAAACTTTATGTTTAAAATTTTTCCGGTCAAGAGTAATGTTTTTACAATAAATTAACCTTTCACCAATAATGTTTTGATTAAAAAAATACCCTTAAATAACATTCACATAATTACCATAAGGAATAAAACAAAATGACCATAATAAATAAATGACTTATTAAATCTTGAATCTTGGTTTAAAATTGTATGGAACACTTACAATAAAATTTTTGGAATTTGAAATCAAATGTACTTACCTTGAACATGCCATAGCATTTGTATATATGAGATATGACTAGGGATATCTTATGGGACATATAAGATGACAAACATAGTAAAACTATTCAATGTTATCAATAAAAACTCGAAAGTAGATTAATTAATATGATTTATGTTATGATTTATTTAATCTATTATGTACTAATGGATATAAAGATAAAGTACATTTTACCTTATATATTTTAGCATTGCTTTAGGCTATGTGATATATACTAATATTAATAAGATTGAATGCATAGTATTTGAACCTTTAAAAAATAAAAGACTAAAATTATAATAATTGGACATTGTAGATCTCTTAACATTATGTTATATTATTTCCTCCATTATTACATTCTTAGAGACCAAACATTTATAAGTATTAAATGTGAAAAAAGCATGCTAATCAAGTCCTTCATTTTATTTATCACCAAAATGTAGTGAAATCAATATATATAAACAAAAAAAAAAACTTGTATTAAAGTGACACTAAATACATAACAAACTCACTCTAAAAGGGCTCCATATCGTATCTAACTAGTTTATATTTTTAAGCAAAAGAGTTTTATTGAAAATTCAAAATAATTTTCACCTTGGTGTATTATTGAGATGCTATACACTTTAATCTAACTTGTAGACATATCAACTAAAAATTAAATATTTCTAAATTATAATTACTTTGACAACTACAATTGTGGAGGTTTGAATAAAAATTGTTGAACATTTGAAACATGTTTATTTTGCTTATTGATGGTTATCAATTACATATCTTTAAAACTGGCGATTTAAAAAAACAATTTATATATTATAGTATTAAAATATGATTAGATTCCATAATATCTTAAACTGCCATTTTATAAAAAAAACAATTTATATTATACTATTAGAATATTTAGATTCCCAATATTTAAACTGTCATTTAAATACGATAGGAAAGCATTTGTATGTCGTGTTTTCACCTAAACAAAGCAAGGTGCACTTCTACAAACATACTCAAATATGGATTTAAGCATAATGTAACTATTTATATTATGTAACATTAATAAAATTTAAAAAAAATATAAACTAAATTAGATTAAAACAAATATATCAAATAATAATAATCATTATTTTTATAATTGAATATATATCTTTCAAATATATTAATAAGAAAAATTTTCGGATTTATTATTTTTGGCCACTTGGTAGATCCCCATTTAAGATGGATCAAGTTAATTTAATTATTAATTATATTAGTTGTTAACTTTATTTTTTATTTAATTTTAATTATTTTATTTTATTTTGAATAAATCAAATGTTATAAAGAAAATTAAAACATGGCTATCATATTAGAGAGTGTTTTTGCTCACAAATAATTTAGAAAAGAAGAAAATCCTCATTTTCTCAAAATATATACATGGGGTAACAAAAAATAGTATTTACATCAAAACCAATTTATTAAATGAAAAAAATCATTACTCACATACAATATTAAAAAATTATCTCCATTTAATTGAAGCATGTTGTTTTATTGATTATTTAGTTTAGGAAAGTCCATAAAATATGTTAGAATGATTATTATTAATAATCAAATTATTTCTTATCCACTAAATGACCTTTTTTAGTTTTCTTTTGTTAATTTTAATTGAAATATGGCAGAGATTTTTAATTGTTAGAGCACGAAATCATTACATTAAAAAAAACAAACAAAAAATCAGATCTACATTAAATTAAAGTGCACCTTTCGTATCTAAATTGAAAAACAATAAAGTTCTCTATAAAAATCAATAAAATCATAATAAATTTTAATAAAAATAATTAAATTTTAATATATAATTCAAGTAAAAACATCAATAATATAATATTAATAAGAACACTAATTCTCATCATTATTCATATAAATATTTTAATTTAAATGTATTCAAAATTGTGATTATACCATGAAAATCTTGTTTTAGATACATCTCCACACACTCAAGTATTCATTAGTACTTGCAAATACTAATACTACGTTCAAATAAATGGTATTATTCTTAAACCCAAGATACCTAATTTAAAAAAAAAAAAAACTCATGGATAAAATATGACGTCATGTGCCTTTACATGGTCATTGATTTTTTTTCCAATGAATTGCTTAGGTGGACTGTTTGCATGGGCCATTGTAAAGCTGTATTTATATGGTGAATATATATTTAATGTGAGTCTTCCGTCTTCCGTTTGGGCACGACAAATTTTTTTCAAGCCACTAAAATTTATTGTAATTAATTACAGGGATGTTAACTCTGACGATATTTTCAGAGCTAGCCTTTTTTTCTCTGTCCAGGCTTACCTCCAGTCAGACTTACTCTTGATTTTTTTCGTTGGCAATCAAATGGATGTAATAGTTTATATTCCCGTGATTTGAAAAAAATTGACCATTCCAACGAAGGTGGGCACGATGCATCACTGGCCTTCGTCACCTCAATGCATTTTGCAGCGAGCTCTTGCAGATTAGCCGCATCACTTGCCTTCCTCACCTCAGTGCATTTTATAGCGATTTCTTGCAATGCTCCTGGGAAGCCTCCATTTGTTCGAACAGAGAAATGATTTCTTCAAACTCGTCATTTCTTTTATCAGTGGCAGTGCATTGCCTCTTGGGATTCACTTCCCATAAAGATGAAGATGTTTTTAGAGAGGGTTACTTGGGGCGTTCTCCACAAAACAGACAAATATAATCCCTTAAAATTTGCAAATGACCACAAAACAGACAAACATAATCCCTTTAAATTTGCAAATGATCCGTTAAATGGACCGCCAGCAGCAAATCGTTTATTTAATTCAACTCTGAGTTTACACCCTCAGAAATGGCAAAGAATCATCAACCACCCATCCACCAAAATCCAGATCTGCTATTTGGCTGACAAAATAATGTGCATAAACAAAGATAAAAGCAACGGCGGATTTCCTTTGGTTTTTCTTGATGCCTTTCCCAGGATTTCAAAATTTCATTGTTGCGCCCTTAATTTGAAACATGGAGTCGATGTAAAATTATCCACACATAAGCATTATCACTTACAACAAGACCATTACAAACACAGACACCAAACGGAAGTCGTTGGAAGGTGCGAAACAAACGTTGCCGGACACACGATGGCTTGCCGGAGGTCAGACAAGTGCCCATATCGAGGAGAACAAGCACCCGGCAACTCAGTCTACTACATTTGGCTTCGGCTTTCTTTCGTGAATGGGTATTAATGACGGTTTCAACAAATAATTAACGGTCAAAAATACGTTTTGAACCGTTCCAAACACGTTTAGGAAAACGCGTTTTAAATATTTCTGACCATCAAATACGGTCAAAATGCCTTGTGACTGTCAAATTGCCCGTCAAATTCCATTTCGATCCCATCCCTGGGTGGATGTCATCTGTGAGTTTTAATTATTTAAATAGTTATTCAATTATTTGGATTGAGCGGGAGATGTTATAATATTATTATAAGATTGCAATTTGTATCGCAGATCCATATTGATCAAGATTTTGCAGTGAGATTTAAAATTAATATCAAATGAAAAATATCGTAATCAGGTGCGATGTCAGGGCCAGTGTCACTAAGGATTTTGATGTTCAGAGAGCAGTTTCTCGCTAATGATTAATAGATCAACTGTAGCCAACAATGTTCAGAGTTTTTGGAAATCTAGGTAACACTGAAATACAGTCTATATTTGAGATACATATTTATATTTTATATTAATCTCCAACTTTATGCATTATAATTATGTGTTCATTAGAAATCTAGATAAAGTACAAATTCAGTCTATATAAGACACATATTTATATTTTATATATAATTTCAATTTTCAGCACATATTTCATAACTATTTATTGTGCAGGTATGTCATATAAATATATAAAATTGCATTCTTATTTTCCATTCAATATTTGGAATTTCTATTTTATATATAATAGGAATAACTAATCAATATAATCTCTTTATTATATCTTATAATAGAAGTTGATAAAATATATATATATATATAATATATATAAATAATACAAATTTGTATCTGTTTACCATTTATCTTTTCTGTTATTTTATTTATTTATATTTTTATACTTGTCATACGTTATATTGTAATTTTTTTCTTTCTTTTACTTAAGTAAGATTATATTGTAATTGCTTTTTACTTAAAGAATAATTGATTTTCTGTTTTGTAAAAAAATTTAAAAAATACCATATTAAAATCATTTATCTGAAAATTATAATTATTTTGAAAAATTTAAAAATTCAAAAATTTTAATTTTTGGTTGCCGTAAATTGTTGAAAAAAATTATATACAGTTTACAATATATTTAAAAAATCCTTTAAAAACATTCTATTTTCCTAAAGCCATTATCAAATTGTACATGAGTTGACATTCTGCATCATCGAATAAAAATTACAACAAATGTGGCATTTCCATATTTTCCTTCTCAGGTCGGAGGGAAATTGAAACCGTGTTGGAGCATGGAGAATGGACGTACGCAAACACAAGAACATAATTTTTGCACCAATTCTTTTCTGCATGGAATATAAAGCAGATATTCACTTGTTTATGACAAAACTATTAAATATCAGATTTTGATACTTTAACGGGATTGTGACACGATTCTAAATAAAAAAAAATTATACATGAAAAGCATATTACAAACAGTTATTAGTCCTTCACTGGGACTAATAGCGATCGATCGATCGTTGACCAGCGATTAATTAACTTTGACCAAGTAAAATTTCCTGTACATGTCAGGTTTAAGCCAATGTTTGAAATAAAATTTTCTGCTCAATAGATTTTTATCCAAAGTTTGTGTTTCGACCTCTTATTGCCGACTTCACGGTATACTTTTCTGAAAACTTAGGCTAAAGAGTTTGGAGTCACTTGTTCATTTTATATAGTGATTTTTTCGTGCCTTCATTTTATCCAAAGTTCATTTTATCCAAAGTCCAGTTAGGGCCACTTTTTATTAAGATGAAACCACGTGTTGGGTTAGCAAAGTTACAGAGGAAGCCAAGTGTTTCATGCATGTCACTTAGCCTATGGGTGAGCTTTCAAGCTAAATCGACTCTGGCTGCCTACCTTCTATGCTTGTTCCTTATTGTGTTCTTCTATTCCTTGTCTCTGTAATTTCGCAGGGGTTAATTCATTCAGCTCATCCAGTAGTCTCTAATACGGAATTCATCACGTTGATCCCCGATCTCATCAACCTTGGTTATACCGTCGCCCGCATGCTTCTTGGATCGAACGAAAGAACTTTGATCAGACGGGTAAGATCAGTATTGTTGATTTTCTGCAATTATAGAATGATAAATTTCGGGTCGCAGATCCATACTGCACAATAATTCTTTATGGGATTCAGGTGAATTGCAGAGGCAGTCCCGCTCCTGGGTGGGTACACTCATTCGCTGTAAAAGAAAACTATGTGGTAATTCCGGAAATGCCACTGAGGTACTATACGAAGAATCTGTTGAGAGCCGAACCAACGCCTCTATACAAATTCGAATGGCACCCGCAGTCCAAGGCATTTATGCACGTCATGTCAAAAGCTACAGGAGACCTGGTGACTGCCCCTCTTGTCTTGTTCTTTCAATCTCTATTTGTGGATATTAAGTAAATGATTTTGCTCTGATGTTAGAAATTAGAGAGATATCTAAATTAGAAGTTTCAGAAATCATAGTAACTTGATTTGCTTGTAGCAGAATCTTATGCAGTTGGTTGCATAACCTACTTCTATGAAGGGAATTCAAACATATGCAGCAAGTAAGTGAAAATCTTATATGATTGGAGACCACAAAATCATTTATCGAGTTGTCAATGCAGTAAGAAACAGAACTCTGTAAAGCGATTATTTTCTTTCGCGGATTGTAAAGGTTCTTTTTAGAAATGCAGTTTCTGTGAGTCTCCAACGCAGGATTTCTCACGAGAATTTCCATTGGAGGCGGGAATGATGGAAAGAGTAAGTAACTGTTGCTGGCTACCCTATCTACTGTGATCTTTTGATAAGCTTCGTTAAAATTACTTCTGTTTTTATTTTATTTTATTTTAAATATTTAAATTATTATTTACAATGCTTTGTTGTGCAGAGGCATGAAGGCGCAGAATACCCTGCGCATATTACATTTTCCAAATTCAAGTACAAGCTCCAAAATCTCATCACAGAAGTTCGGCAACTTCGAGTAAAATGAGGCTCCAGCGCTCTTTCTATTTTTTGCATACCTGAAATGTATGCAAATTTCACTGATTATGTTATTTGACAGGAAAAAGAGCAAAATACGAGGAGAGACTTGCAAATTCTCGTCCAGGTCCATACAATTAGAGGTTGTGCGTAAATACTCTTTACGTCGGGTTATTTGTAGTAATTTAGGTGCTTCTTTTTAAGCTTTACCGTAATGTCACTATTCTTTAATGTAGAAGCAGAGAAATGATGAAGCCGAGCAGCATAAAAAATGTGCAGCTCTTCATGCCGAAATAGCCACAGCTGGCAAAGTCCGGTCGAATTTGGAAAACAAGGTATGGCAAAGGTTCAATCTCTGTAGAGAAAATGGTAAAGAATGAGAAAAATTATAACTGAGGATTCCTGTTTGAAAGAAGTTGGTTTAAAAATTCCATATATATATAACTACATTAGATAAATTTATACTGTTTATATAACGTTCCTTGTATGGTGTCTTAAAGAATGGAATAAAATGTAAGATCACGATGCTCATAATTAGCAAGAAACAGAACTCTGTAAAGTGATTTTGCTCTGCTGTTAGAAATTAGAGAGATATCTAAATTAGAAGTTTCCGAAATCATAGTACCTTGATTTCGCTGTAGCAGAGAGTGTCGAGTAGCTAATTCTCCAGAATAAGTTCAGGGCAGAGAGTGTGGAGCAGCTACGGTGCACCTCAAGTAAGTAAACAGACTACTCAGGTTCCTTTACCCATATTCTAGTATTTTTGCTTGAAATCAAAGTGTTGTTACGCCGAAGCATACCTTATACTAGTTTCTGAGCCCCCTCTTGCCAAACCGAACAGTCCCGTGTTAGGCACTGCTCCCGTGTCGGGCACCTATATGCGATGTCATTGCTGTTACCCCAAACTGCTCCACAGACACCTTCAGTACCAGCTGCTTGCTTCCTGAGTTCATCAATTGCTGTTACCCCGACCTTCGATTTCTAGAGCGAACCTCATGCCAAATTGGAAGCCAGGGAGTTGCGAAATCTGCTAATTTCTTGATCTTTTCAAATCCGCTCTAAGGGCTTACTTTAGGTTGTTGTTAAGAGATGGGGAATTCATTCATTCCGTTGATCAAACTTGGGCACTTGATTCAACCTGGATCACTGGACTGCTTCACCTTCTCCTTGTCACTCTCACGTCCTTTGCTTCGACCTGTTCATCATCATAATGTGATTATATGGCATTCATTTGTGATGAGTGCTGAACAAAAATGGTGAAATGCTTTACAAGTATTACCTGCGCCAAACGTTTTACCAATCACAAATCAGGCTTTACGGTGTAAGCAGGTCGGTTGATGAGATAACATTGCTCGCTCACTGTAAAGTTGCTTGCATTGCCAACGATATGGTATCTATGTTGTGCTCACACATTAAACAGAAAATTAAAAGAGCTCACAGCCTTCCACTTAGCTTCGAAAAACCGTAGATGGCTATCTGAAAACACCTCCTCTGTGGCAATTTTACGTGTATCATGGCCGCGCATGGCTTCATATGCTTTCCGACTCTTGCCATGACCTCTCAATTCATGGCACCTCCGTCGGTCACGCACGTCAATCCCACTAACATTCAGATTTACCTATATGCTCTCAAATGTAAAATTTTCTATTATTTGACCTTTTTAAATTTCACATTTTTACTTTGCTACGAAATTTTCATTTAATTTATTAGATAAACTTTCTAAATGATATATCTACCTTTTTGCCAAAATTGAGAAATGTATATGTATATATTAAAACAGAAAGTTGTATCTGAGGTCACTGCAAGTGTACATCAAAGGAGTTTTCTTGCCTAGATAAAACATGGCTAACTATTTCTGTATAACTACCTAAGATTTTATGGAATGTCCCGCCGATTTCAAGTGCCAACTTCTTTTATCTGATTCCATACATCTTGCTTAAAAACCTCCACATCCGTCTTTTATAATTCCATTTTTTCTAAAAGTTTTGGAATGTTGTATTATTTTAAAATTTTCCTTAACTTGAAAAGTAAATATCAATATAAATTCATTTTATTTTAATTTAAATTTGTTCTATGAGTATTAAACTACTATTATTTTTATTTTTTTTTTTTTTTTTGATAAAAATCTCTTTTAAAATGTGTATTCAGAAATTTAATCTCTTCATTTTTCATTAATTCAAAATTAAAATGAATTTATTAAAAAATGTTCATATATATTTAAAGATGTGATATTATTTTAAAATTTAAAATTTTCATATTTATTTAAATTCAAAATTAAAATGAATTTATTCAAAAAATTTCATATATATTTAAAGATGTGATATTATTTTAAAATTTAAAATTTTCATATTTATTTTTTAAATAAATATCAATATAAGTCCAATTTAATCTGAATTGATTAAATTTATAATAGCTAAAGTTTTCTAAATACAAACTTATTTTAAATATCTTAAAGATTTAATGTCTTTTTATACTTCATAAATTCAAGATTAAAATAAATTTCATAAATTATACATCTTCTCTATTAACAACACATTAATAAAAGGTTAAGAATAAGATTTTTTTTAATTGTTTTATATTTTATATTTTGAATTGTTTTAAAATTTTTATTTTGAATTATTTTATTTAATATATACCTATTTAATTTATGGGAGAACTGAACCACCGTTCGCTTGGGCAGATGCACAAACTGCTTTCGCATCGAACTCGCGGCACACGTCCGCCTCATGCGATGGCTCACCAGCATGAAGGCCACGTGTTGCTTGCTGTTTTTTCAAATTATTTTATATAATGTTTATAATATAGAGTAAGGTTTTTATTAATATATAATTAGGTTTCATATCATGTTTATTATCCTATAGAATTAGCTTATTATTAAATAATAAATAAAAGTATTTTTGTAATCATATTACATTTATTATTATTTGTAATTAATATATATATAAATAAATAATACAATCCTCAGAGCACATGACCAGCTAAGATTCTGAGGCGCTCTAGTGATCTATTGAAGTTATTAGGGCTGAGGCTCTGTTGGTAGATCTTCCCAAATTACTCCACTTCAGTGCTGGTATTATATCTCTTTTCTCTAGCCCCAAAGGGTATAGAAAAGCAGAACTTCAACATATGGATGTCAACCTTATGCAACGAAACATGAAATGGACAACTCATTTGCAGTCTATTTGTAATTAGATTTGGAGGGACAACTGATTTGCAGTCTATTTGTAATTAGATTTGGAGGGTTTGCTTGTCTTGGTCAATAATTCTAAAATATTTTCGAATTTTTTTTTGGTAATTAAGTTAATAGATCTATTAATTCTAAAATATTTTCGAAATTTTGTTGCTAATTAAATTAATAAATTAATCAATTCTAAAATATTCTTGAAATCTTTTTTAAATGACATACCACTTTCATATTTTTTTGGTAACTAAATTAATAGATTAATCAATTCTAAAATATTATTGAAATATTTTTTTGTGACATACCACCTTCCTACTAAACTGATCCACTCTGACTTTAAATTTTAAATTAGAGACCGTTTGCTCATAATATAAGAAATTCAACTTCTCAGGCTAACGTACTGAACTGAGCTCTGAACTCTAACGTATATTGAATGGAGATCTTTTCAACTACAGCACGTCTGGCATTTATATCCGCATCCAAGATGAAATGTTGCAATATCTACGTATAACTATCAACGGGCAAATTCAGTGACCGCGCCGGTTTTATATAAAAGTTATTGGCAAATTATTATTATTATGAATATTGATACAGCCGCTTTACAACGGTCAAGAAAAAATTATACTTATCTTTCTAAGTATTCCATAAATGATGTGAGACAAATTCTCAGAAATCAATTCAATGTGCCCATCGGCTACAAGATTCACGAGGTCAAGTTGTTTGTATTGTGTTGTTGTGGCAGACCCCGGCAGGGACTACCGCCACAACAGTGGCTCCCTTGTTTTATTATTGAAATTTGGTATTATCTGTCAAGCCTCTGTGAACTTTATTGCTACTAAAATGAACACTAGCTAATGGAGAAACCATTTTTTTTTAATTGTGGACTTCTTCAATGATTTAATAGATTTGTACATGGTCAAAGGTCAATTATGTAAATTGGAAACCAAATACAAGATCTCTAACAATGATGTACAAGATGTATATATAAATACATAAAATAAATCGTTGAATCAATTTCTGGGTCTTTTTAGATTCTAATACCCAATCACCTTAACACAAACGTAATCCCTAGGATTGGTTGTGTAACATTCTCCCCTTAATACCAAGGGATGAATCAAAGTCCAAGAATGAGAGGTCAAATGAAAATATCCATCTCAACCAAGAGTTGAACGTCTCTTAAAAATGGTTTTTAGGGATGACAAGAAACCAATATGGGAGAACTCAAGGTCTCAACCAACACCAACTTTGGAACCTTCATGGCAGTTCTCAGAACAACCAAAAATGTGGTTTTAAGGTGACCACAAACTCTGCAACAATCAATATATTTTATCGAATAATTCTTAATTTGGAAGTGCTTATTCACGAACAACTCATTTAGTAAAAAAATGAAGCCTCTACTTAAACTCTGGCTCTAACTAGTATAGGTTGTGGTTCAGGTTCACTTGTGGGTCTCTAACTGAGGCTCGCTTGACAACTTCGAACATGTTCCATACCATCAACAATCCCCCCTTTGTCTGATAGAGGGTGAGAAGATGAAGTATTCTTCATCCTTGCAAGGTTCACCAACACTCTTGAACAAATTTTTCGGTATGATCTGGAAATCTTCTTGGTTAATTTCGACCAATCCCAAGAAGCAATCTATTTGAAAATTAATTTCCCTCTTGTGGTAGTCCTCTTTTTGGAACATCTATTTGAATGATGATTACACTTTCCACAATTCTCACTGGGTGAGGATCAAAAAACTGATCTTTCACATCCAACTCTATTACATTGTTGTTGGCAGTGAACAATTTGTTCTAGAACAACACCATGTAGAAATCCAGCGCTTCAAAACTATATTAGTTTAGAAACACTAGGAACATGAAAAGATATATCCATGACATCTTTGTTATACCGCAAACCATAGTTACCAAATTCGAATTCGAATACAAATTTGAATTCGATTCGATACGATGTTTCTAGGAACATGAAAAGATATATCCACGACATCTTTGTTATACCACAAACCATAGTTACCAAATTCAAATTTGAATATGAATTCGAATTCAATTCGATATAGAGAAAATTCGACTACTTAAAATTCAATACGGAGAAAATTCGGAAATATAGATCTTATAAATTTTAATTATATAAAAAATATATATATTTTTACTTTCTATCTTCTTGAACTAATTATTTATAAACTAAAACAATTGAAAATACTATAAATATATTTAATATTATATAATTCTATAAAAAAAACCATAAACCTATATTATTTTTAGAAAAGAGTAATTACCTCAAATCATAAATTTTAATATCTCTGTTAAAAATGAAAAATAATTTCATTATTAATCAATAACTAAAATCTAAATGCATGCTCATAGATTTACCTGTTCCAAGTGGATCTAGTTGAAAGCACACTTTCAAAAGTTGCTTTTGTTCTTCTAGTTAAACGCTTCATGTTTTACTCATTCCAAGTGGATCTAGTTGAAAGCAAATTTTCGAAAGTTGATTTTGTTCTTTTAGTTAAAAGTTGCACATTCTACTCATTCTAGGCCAGGGAAGCACACCCAAACCTTAGTTCATGGTTTTCCATTTTGGAGTGTGCGAAACGTAGTTACCAAAATTGAAAAAAAATATGTATAAAATTTAATATGGAAAAAATTCCAAATTATATATCTTACAAATATTTATAAATAAGAAAGAATTAATCTTTGTTGTAATTTATTACTTTAGTAATTATAAACTTACTATTTTCTACCATATTTCAATATGACACTATTTGTTTTTCAAAAATGCAAATTTTCTAATATACAATTTATTGTTTATATACCTTTTAAAATAGAAATTTCCATTTTATATAGAAATTATATATCTTACAAATATTTATAAATAAGAATTTAATGATCTTTGTTACATGAATTTATTATTTTAGTAACTATAAACTTACTATTTTCTACCATATTTCAAGATCACACTAATGGTTTTTCACAAATGCAAATTTTCTAATATGCAATTCATTGTTTATATACGTTTTAATATAGAAATTTCCATTTTATAAAGAAATTATATTGCTTAAAAATATTTATATATAGGAATTTAATAATCTTTGTTACATGAATTTATTATTTTAGTAATTATAAACTTACTATTTTCTCCCATATTTTAATATGAAACGAATTGTTTTTTATAAATACAAATTTTCATATACAATTAACAACTCATTATACCTTTTTTTTAAATATATCACTTTTTTTTATATATCAAAAATAACAATATTAAATTTATTATTCACATGACCCCATACTGAATTTGAATTAATGAATTTTCACTCAAACCTAACTAAATAGTCGTATTTCTGAATTTTCCAGGCTGATACAACCGAACTTGGTAACTATGCCGCAAACCAGTTCTATGTTTTTTATGTGTAATTTCTTCCCACGGTCTTATAAAAGTCTTAGGAATGATAAGATTTTCATTAGGAGTTTTAACTACGTCCAAATTTTCCCCTTAAATTACTTCCTTACTCTTTGACTATTGTTTCGAATTAAATTTGTCTCAATGTACTTGAGACTAAATCTAGAGAAATTCAACTATCTCCAATGCATTATGTAAACATACTATAATATGAAAAAGACTTACTTTTTTTATATTTACAGTTTCATTAGCATTAGAATTGATGAGATTGTTTAGGATTTCCAATACATTTTTAATTTGAGCCATTTTACTCAATCTTAATTCAACAGAAAATCCACCCTTACAATTCAAATCAACAAAAATCATTGTTGATACCAAAGAGGAAGGGAAAGCATTCAAGTACACAAAGCCAATGACAATATTACGCTCGTACTAAATTTAAAACCATGCCACTAAAAACATATATTTGTAAACACCAAATAAATTAAATAAATAATGAACCACCTTCATGCCTGGCCAATACTCGAAGCCATACTCTTTGTCAATTTTCTGATGCGTTGGCTACTTCACGATGTAGGCACAACGAAACATGTTCTCTGAACAAGTTTGCTTCCAAATGCACAATCTATAGTCACCATATCAATCGTATGAATCTGTGTCAGAGCCTTGCTCTATTATCATTACTCTTTGCCCCGCATTAATGTGAATACAACTACAACCACCAATGGAAACACAAAAACAACCCTACTCACACAATTTTTAGAAAATGATTTAAAAAGAAACCAAAGAACGTGGAATATATGTAAGAGATAAAGAAATTGGTTCATGTTCCAATTTTACAATTTTACAGGCATTCAACATGAACAAGGTGAAGTCTTAGCTTTCTGCGACTCCCATGGCTTTATCTTACTGCGAACATTTTCTTGGATGACCTAGAGTTAGAAACTGTTTCTTTAGTGGGCCAAAATCAATATGAAAGCACCAAATTGAAAACACCAATCTCCAGTGTATTATCCACCCTTGCCAATCAATCGTACTTATGATTTTGAGCAATGACGTGGCTATCAACTGAATTTCATGAATGAACACAGTCTCAATTCATTTTTGTTTCACTGGAGATTTAGAACTTAACTCTATTGAAGACAACACCGTAGTGAAGTCTTGGCCCTATGTAGCTTCCGAAGCTCTTTTCTGTCAGAAGGTGATGAGCCCAGCCCACGTAATCCTCCTTCCACGAATATCAATGCGGGAATTAAGTGGCAGTTAATAATGAATAGCATATTTCTTTTGATTTAGGTTGATTCGCCAGTGGTTGAATTTAATGAGTCCTTGGTACCCGCACAGATGATTAGTACCTCTGCTCCCGGTTGCTTGACAATTGTCCTCCCTTGGATTTCTCGACCCGCCTTGGTATGGGTGACCAAACCCTCACTTGATAATTCTTTTGCACATTTCTTTTGGTTCCTGTATGATCTGCGTTCTTGGTGGTTTCTAGAGGTTTCGATCTGGGGTTCTACTGAAGATCACTCCTCTTTGTCTGGCGATAATGATGTCAACTCGGTAGTTCCTGTTTTCCCCTAGTCCGTTCTTGTTTCCGACTGTTAACTGTATGTCTGCGGCCTACGATAGCATCTTTGCGCTTCTTGTAACATGTGATATTGATGCCTATAAATCTTTTCCTCTGTTGTTGTGTTCGGTTACGGGTTGGAGCTGTTTCAGGTGACAGTCTTCACGGTTCTATTCTTCTGTCCTCATTTCCGGGTAAAACATGGTAGTAACTTACTCTGGCTCCCTCATCACTCACGAGGTATGTTTTCCTTGTTCCATGCTATCAACATTTGCATTTCTTTCTCTCAGTTGCTAATGTATCAGCTCCTTGTGAGCAAGGTGTTCTGGTGGAAATGTTTCGGTCACGGCTTGCCAATACCAGGTAAATATTTACTGTTGTTTTCCTTTGCTCAGTTACACGCCTCATTTTTCCCCACTATCCATTACTTATATTTTGTGACACTGTTTGTGACTACAGGTATGGCTCCTCAAAGGGTTTCGAGACCTGGCTGTTTAGTTGGCTACTCGAAGCGATTCAAGGCCTGATAGTTTGGTGGCTCTAGCTTGTCACGAGTAGTAACGTTCTCTATGCTTTGGTTGCTTTTCGTTCAATGTTTGGTTGGGGTTTGTCAAGTCTGTGTGTCAATGGCTTGTTGGGCCACTAAATGTTACAATCTCAGCTATAGGCTTACATAGTTTCTCTTTCCTTGTCTGGTGTCTGTAATTAAGTTGAGGGTTTCTAAACCCGTGTGATATCTTGCCCCAACTTTTCAAAGAATTTGGAACGGATTTTGTAACTGTTGAACGGTTTTGGCTTTGAACAATATATATGGATGAATGCATAGGAAATTCTATTTTCTCTTCTATCTTGATTTAAACGCATGAAGCTACGAATATTTGTTTATTGTGCATACCTGGAAATTCTTGTGATTGATTATTCGCTTGACATTTAGTTTGGTTCGGGTCTTTGTAATTTCGATTGTGGGTCACTTCGAAGAATGTGAGTTTGTCTCTGCCACACGTACTATGAGCTCCTTTGTGTTCTGTCTGGACTTTATTTACTCATTAGGCCAGCATAGTTCAAGTCATCGATATACCATACACCTGTAATTTATGTTATTAACAGACCTGCACTGTACATAAAAAATGGATGCTATATCATATGAACAATTCGAACAATTTGGGGACGCTAGAGAGGCTAGAGTGTGCAGAATTTGTAATAATCTATTTTTTCATTTCCCAGAAAGTTGAACCCCTCACATTGTGTTCTCTTCTGCTTTTAAACAATTGTTAGATGACTGTTAGTTTTTCCAACCGCTGTTGGTTATGTCCGGTTAGTTACATTAGTTTTGTTACAGAAATTTTCATTTCCGTTCAACATTATTACAAAGGCAAAATTAGCTATTTAAAATATTTATCCTAATTAATTATAATTCCTGTTGTTCCTAATTACTGTTCATTTATTTTACTTAGACAACTAAATCAAATAGAAGTAGAAAAAAAACAAACACATTATTCTTTCAACAAATTTACTCCTCTGTCCCCTTCAGAGACCAAATAGCCTTCCTTTTATCTCGTCCTGTCAGCTAGATGCTCCTGCATCAGGGTCTCGGGGTAAGAAAAAAAGTCATGGCTCTGTTCCATGAGCTCATCCACAAATAACTAGCCTTCTGTATCTGCACAACGTTGAACCACGAACTGTCCTCAATTGGATGGTTCTTCCACTTGACGAGGTATCGTAGATACTCCTTCCTACGAGTCTTCTTAGCTACCTAGGTATCAAGAATCTTCTCGATCTCATGGGGCTGAACCGAAGGCATGTGCCTAATCCAAGAACTGTCTCGAACATAGGTGTCCTATTCTCGTCGTACCACACTCTCATCCTCTGAGTTGGCAGTATATGGGAACAAGTCTGCCACATTAAAAATAGGTGATATGCCTATATCAGGTGGCAGCTAAATTTCATAACCGTTGGCTAAGAACTTGTGCAAAATTTTACAGGGACCAATCTTTTTAAATTTCAGTTTGTTATACGTGCCCTTAGGAAACCGTTCTTTGTGTAAGTGTGCAAGGACCTCGTCACCTATATTGAATTGGACTTCCCATCGCTTTAAATCTGCCTGTTGTTTGTATTTCTGCACATTGTCCTGCAACTTTAGCTTCACCCATTCATGTAGTTCACTCATTACTTTCACAAAGTCTTCTCCATCAGCACTCCTCTGCTCCAACTTTCCCAAATCTCGCAGTTCATGTATTCCCCGAGGATGCATGCCATATAGGATTTGAAATGGATTGTGTCCGATGCTACAATTTGGCGAATCGTTATAAGCGAATTCTACCTGAGCGAGAGCATGATCCCATAACCATGAATTTTCCCCAGTCAAACTCCGTAACAAATTTCCCAAACTCCTGTTCACCACTTCCGTTTGTCCATCAGTCCGCGGATGATATGCAGAACTGAAATTCAATTGTGTGTCCAACTTTTTCCACATGGTGCGCCAAAAGTGCCCTGTGAATTTTATGTCTCTGTCAAAAATAATAGATCTAGGTAGGCCATGTAATCTAACAATCTCTATGAAAAACAGGTGAGCTACATGAGTGGCATCATTAGTTTTTCGACAAGGAATAAAATGCGCCATTTTTGAAAATCTATCTACCACCACCATCACTGAGTCATATCCTCGCTGTGTTCTAGGCAGTCCCAAGACAAAGTCGATGTTGACTAAGTCCCACGGCCTGCTTGGAACAGGTATTGGTGTGTAAATTCCAGTATTTTGACTATGTCCCTTCACCAGTTGGCATACTTTACACCTGTTCACATACCGCTGTACATCCTTGTACATTATGGGCCAGTAATAAAAGTGTCCGAGCTGCTCCAAAGTCTTGTCTATGTCGAAATGATCGGCTAGACCCCCACTATGTTTCTCCGGTATAATATTTTCCCTCATCGAATAGTCTGGGATACATAACTGTCCTCCTCTAAATAATAGTCCCTCCTGCAAGTTGTAGTCCAACCATGGACTTGTATTCCTCAGCACGGGATTCTGACAGGTTTCAAAGGCTTCCTTGAAGTGTGTGTCGATTTGGTACAAATCTTTTAAGTGTTCGAATCCCATCACCTGTATTGTACTTTCCTGTAAGAGAAAAGCTCTTCTGCTCAATGCGTCTACCACTTTATTGGCTTGCCCTCTAATGTGCTTTAGCAGGAAGGTGAAACTTTGCAGATACTCTACCCATTTGGCATGCTTATGGTTCAATTTTTGTTGTTGCATTATATATTACAGCGCTGAATTATCAGAAAATAACACAAACTCACTTCCCAGCAGGTAGTGTCTCCAATGCTTTAAAGCTTGGACCATGACATAAAATTCCTTGTCGTATGAGGAATATTTATGCCTTCTCTCGTTCAATTTCTCACTAAAGAATGCAACAGGTTTATCTTCCTGACTGAGCACAATGCCAATGGCTATCCCACTTGCATCGCACCGAACCTGGAAAAACTTATAAAAATCTAGTAGCCTTAAAATCAACCTCTCTGTAATCTTCTACTTCAAGAGCTAGAAACTGTTCTCTGCTGCTTTGGTCCAATAAAAAGGTTGATTGTTCTTTTTGATGGTGTTTAGCATCGGCGTGCAAATTTCACTAAAATTTCTTATAAACTTGTGGTAAAAACTCACCAGCCCATGAAAGCTATGTACCTCAAATAAGTTCTTTGGTGACGACCAATTGACGATCGCTGCAATTTTTTCTGGATCCATCCTCAATTCATTTTCTATGATTACAAAGCCCAAATAAACTAGTTCTTTCTGCAGGAAAGTACATTTCTTCAGGTTTATCAGTAGTTTGTTTTGTTGTAACTTCTCTACCACTCTTCGAACATGTTGAAGGTGATCTTATTTCGTTCTGCTAAAAATCAAAATATCATCAAGATATACTATCACAAATTTACTGATAAACTCTTTCAACATTTCATTCATCAACCTTATAAAAGTACTAGGAGCATTACTCAAACTGAACAACATGACTAGCCACTCGTACAGCCCTTCATTGGTCTTGAAGGCTGTCTTCCACTAATCTCCTTCTCTGATCCTGATCTGATGATAACCACTCTTCAGATCAATGTTCGTTAAATAAACTGCCCCATTGAGACAATCCATCATATCGTCCATTATGGGTAAGGGAAACCTGTATCGAATGGTGATTTTATTAATATCTCATGAGTCCGTACACATCCGCCATTCTCCACCCTTCTTAGGCGCGAGTACTGTTGGCACCACACAAGGGCTCAAGCTTTCTCTGATCAGCCCCTTATCTAGCAGCTCTTGCACCTGTTTGCGAATCTCTTTGTTATCTTTCGGGCTCATTCGTTATGCTACTTTATTTGGTAGGCTTGCTCCGGGCATAAAATCGATATGATGGCTGACGCTCCTCTTGGGAGGTAACTTGTCCGGTAAGTCATCAACTACAATGTCCCTGAATTCCTCTAACATCTTCTAAATCTCCGCAGGCAATTCCGACATTTCTGTGTGCAGCAACACAGTGTTAGTTCTCCTCATGACAGCATAATTCACTTCGTTCTCCTCAATCTGTTTAATAAGTTGTTTTCCATTTACTAATAAGGCTTTTGTTCCACTCGCTTCTGTTGTGTCCTCCTCTTTGATGGGTACAAGCATATCCTTGACTCCATCTTTGACAAATTTGTAACAATTCGTCTTCCCATCGTGTACCACCTTCCGATCATACTGCCATGGTCTCCCCAGCAATATGTGGCACACGTCCATTGGCATGATATCGCAGACAACCTTGTCCTGGTACTTGCCAATGTGAAATTCAACCTCGTACTGCTCATCAACTAATAGCTGGTGGCCTTTCTACAACCATGACACCTTGTAAGGTGTAGGGTTCTTAAGTCGCCTCAATCCAAGCTTCTCCACCATCTCAGTGGCAACCAAATTGTCTATACTCCCACTGTCTATGATCAATTTACAACACTTCCCATGTGATTTGCAAACTGTCCGGAACAGTGCCTTCCATTGGGTCTGCTCGGTAGTTTCCTTGGCTGGCTTCAATAACACCTTATTCAGAACCAAAGCCTCTCCTGTTTCTGCCACATTTTCTACTTCCTGGGGTAGTGCCTTAGCTTCCTCAGGCTGTGCAACAAATGTTCCCCTCTGGCTAGATTGCTCTGCTTCTGGGCATTCGAAGGATCTGTGCCCCCACTTATGGCACCTGTAGCACTGGAAACTAGGTCCCCTTCCTCGACCATTTCCTTTTCCCTGCTGATATGGCCGACCTCCTCTCATGCTATCTCCCTTCTCCACTATTACTGAAGCCCTGGAACTGCTGCCC
Source organism: Pinus taeda (assembly GCA_000404065.3). Lineage (NCBI taxonomy): Eukaryota > Viridiplantae > Streptophyta > Pinopsida > Pinales > Pinaceae > Pinus > Pinus taeda. The sequence continues at coordinate 142,713 of APFE030388273.1, read as the reverse complement.
TCTTCGCTGTTACTGGCAGTTCTCCCTCTGCCGTAGGACTGTCCGAATCCTCTGCCATTTCCCCGTCCTCTCCTATTATTATGTTTCCTATTAATCTTTTCTTCAACCTTTACAACACTCGAAAAGGCTTCTTCTATGTTCCATGGAGAAAGAATACTGATCTCATCCAATATTTCCAACCTCAAACCATTCACGTATCACGCTGCCTTCTTTGGAGTATCATCAGTATAACCAACCCTTAGGTTTACATGGTAAAACTCTTCTATGTATTCCTTTACGGTCATACCTTTCTGTCTTAAGTTTTGTACTCGTCGGTAAAGCTCAACTTGATAATATTTAGGCAGGAATCTGCCTTTTAGCTTTGCCACCATCCTTGGCCACTTCCTTATTTGTAGCTTGTTCGTTCTCCTTCTGTCTGCCTGGACACTATCCCACCATAAAGCAGTGTGTCCCTTCAATTTGGTTGCATCAAATTTGACTCTTTTATCCTCATTGATCTCTTTGTTCTCAAAATACTTATCTAACTCACTTATCCAGTCCAACAGAACATCTGCGGACAGACTGCCATCATAGTTAGGAATCTCTGGTTTGGGTTTGTTGTTGGCTAGCAACACCGATTTTAACAGTTTTATCTTTGGGGCTTCTTCATCTGATCCGTCTATAGCAGCTACCGCCTTCTCCTCACTGTCATCCCCAAGTTCAGGGTCTCTTCTCCTACCTGCCTCCACTGCCTCTAAGCGAGCAGTAAGGGTCCTTATTTCTTCCCTCAAGCCCTCATCTGCTGCTCTACGCACACCTCTTCCACGTCCTGGTCTCTGAACCTCCATATCTCGATTATTTCAACTTCCTGCTCTGATACCACTTGATGAGTCTCGCCCACATAATTCTCTTCCCACGAAAATCAATGCGGGAATTAAGTGGTAGTTAATAATAAACAACAGATTCTTTTTGATATAGGTCAATTCACTGGCGGTTGAATTTAATGATAGTGTTTCAGTCCTTGGTACTCGCACAGATGATTGGTACCTCTGCTCCCGGTTGCTTGACAACTGTCCTCCCTTGGATTTCTTGACCTGCCTTGCTATGGGCAACCAAACCCTCACTTGGTCATTCATTCGCACATTTCTTTTGGTTCGTGTATGCTCTGTGTTCTCGGTGGTTTCTGGAGGTTTCGATCTAGGGTTCTACTAAATGTTGCTCCTCTTTGTCTGGCGATAATGATGTTAACTCGGTAGGTCTTGTTTTCCCCTGGTTCGTTCTTGTTTCCGACTATTAACTGTATGTCTGCGGTCTCCAATAGTGTCTCTGCGCTTCTTGTAACATGTGATATTGATGCCTGTAAATTCTTTTCCTTTGTCATTGTTTTCGGTTACAGGTTGGAGCTGTTTCAGGTGACAGTCTTTAGGGTTCTATTCTTCCATCCTCGTTTTTGGGGAGAACATGGTAGCAACTTCCTCTGGCTCCTTCGTCACTCATGAGGTATGTTTTCCGGATCCCATGCTATCAGCATTTGCATTTCTTTCTCTCAGTTGCTAATGTATCGGCTCCTTGTGAGGAGAGTGTTCTAGTGGAACTGTTTCGGTCATGTCTTACCAATACTAGGTAAATATTTACTGTTGTTTTCCTTTTCTTAGTTATACGCCTTGTCTTTCCCCACTATCCGTTACTTATATTTTCTGACACTGTTTGTGACTTCAGGTATGGCTCCTCGAAAGGTTTCGAGGCCGGGCAGTTTGGTTGGCTACTCGAAGCGATTCGAGGCCTAGCAGTTTGGTGGCTCTAGCTTGTCACAGGTAGCGACGTTCTCTATGCTTTGGTTGCTTTTTGTTCAACGTTTGGTTGGGGTTTGTCAAGTTTGTGTGTCAATGGCTTGTTGGGTCGCTGACTGTTACAGTCTCAGCTATAGGCTTACACAGTTGCTCTTTCCTTGTTTGGTGTTTATAATTAAGTCGAGGGTTTCTAAACCCATGTGGCATCTTGCCCCAACTTGTCAAAGAATTTGGCACAAATTTTGTAATTGTTGAACGGTTTTGGCTTTGAACAATATATATGGATGAATGCATAGGAAATTCTATTTTCTCTTCTGTCTTGATTTAAACGCATGAAGCTATGAATATTTGTTTATTGTGCATGCCTAGCAATGCTTGTGATTGATTACTCGCTTGACATTTAGTTTGGGTTGGATCTTTGTAATTCCGCTTGTGGGTCACTTCGAAGACTGTGAGTTTGTCTTCTACCACATGTCCTGTGAGCTCCTTTGTGTTCTGTCTGGACTTTGTTTACTCATTAGACGAGCATAGTTCAAGTCACAGATAGACCATACACCTGTAATTTATGTTATAAACAGACCTGCACTGTACATAAAAAATGGATGCTATATTGTATGAACAATTCGAACAATTTAGGGACGCTGGAGAGGCTAGAGTGCACAGAATTTGTAGTAATCTATTTTTTCATTTCCCAGAAAGTCGAACCCCTCACATTGTGTTTTGTTCCGCTTTTAAACCACTGTTAGAAGACTATTAGTTTTTCCAACCGCTGTTGGTTATGTCCGATTAGTTACATCAGTTTATTACAAAACTTTTCATTGCCATTCAACATTATTACAAAGGCAAAATTAGCTATTTAAAACATTAATCCTAATTAATTATAATTCCTACTATTCCTAATCACCGTTCATTTATTTAACTTAGACAGCCAAATCAAATAGAATTAAAAAAAAAAAACAAACACATTATTCTTTCAGCAAATCTACTCTGCGTCCCCTTCAGAGACCAAACAACCTTCCTTTTATCTCGTCCTGTCAGCTAGATGCTTGGCACGAGAAGGGAAACCCATGGACAATATCTACTTCAAACAACATTAGACCCCTACTGTAAATGTGTTAGAAAACCTGCACAGATGAATCTAGCTAGTAAAGGTTGAACACACAGCTTTGCAGAGCAAAAACATTAAAAGAAAATTGAAAGAAGAAAAGAATGATTCATTTGAAAATATGTTACAATGCTCATTATATAGCATTACTGGGTGAAGATCCCAAGGTAATGAAATATAGTGGGTGAAAATCCCAAGGTAATGAACTATAGTGGTGATCAATGAGAAGACTCAACACCTACAACAAGTTCCGGAGATAACTAGTCAGTTGCGGAGTTAAAGAAGGAGCAAATCAAGGAGTAAATCATGTAAAAGGAATCTTGTATGCAATCACATGCTCTAACTAAGAGTCCGCATGTAGTTGCATGCTTTAACTAAGAGTCTGCATGCAGTTGCATTTAGTTGCATGTAGTTGCATGCTCTAACTGAGAGTCTGCATGTAGGTGTAGTAGTTCCAACACCCCCCTGAACACCACTATGGGGAAAAATAGAAAATGGGCCCCGACAACTAAGGCCAAAGGTCACCCAAATACAATGCAACATGTATTAAAATCGAGGAAAGAGGGAAAACCTCATGGGAAAAACCCCCCCTCAAAATATAATGTAATCAAAAGAAAAGAGGAAAGAAAAGACAATTGCTAAGCAACTATGTCCTTCACTCCAAGACGATCACGCAGAGAGCGAAACTTCTGCTCAGTGAATGTCTTGGTGAAGATGTCTGCAGTCTGTTCTGCTGAGGGAGAGAATTGCAAATCAATGACCCGATCATGTACTAAGTCTCTGATGTAGTGCATATGGATCTCTATGTGCTTCGTCTGCTGCCGCTGTACTAGATCCCTGCAAAATTTGAGAGTGCTCTGGTTGTCACACCAGATGACAATGGGCTGGCGGAACTAAACGCCCAACTCAGTGAGGAAGTGTTGTAGCCACAGAGCCTGAATGGTGATGTTGACTACTCCTCTGTACTCGGCTTCAGCTGAAGAGAGAGCAATAACAGCCTGCTTCTTGCTCGACCAACAGATAGGGCCAGATCCTAGACTGAGTGAATAGCCGGAGGTGGACTTGCGATCAATGCTGTCTCCTGCCCAATTAGAATCTGTGAAGCCAAGGAGACTCAATGCACTGCCTGCTGCATAGTGAATCCCGAAGGTGATGGTGCCCTGCACATATCGGAGGATGCGCTTGGTAGCATTCCAGTGTA
>APFE030388273.1:102567-133235 GCA_000404065.3 Pinus taeda | reverse complement strand
CCATGCTCTAACTAAGAGTTCGCATGTAGATGTGTAGTAGTTGCATGCTTTAACTAAGAGTCTGCATGCAGTTGCATGTAGTTGCATGCTCTAATTGAGAGTCTGCATGTAGGTGTAGTAGTTCCAACAGCTACGTCCAGGGGTTTAAATCTCTGAGTGAACGCCACCCGAAGGGCATCAACACCCCTCGACCTATTTACTGACCTAACCCCAAGAGCTTTCGGGATTCGACCCTGTGACCTCCCATTGGCGAGGCACTTGATTTGACCGATTGAGCTAACTCTTGGGGCTATACTTTGCCAAGTTATTTTAGTAAAAGTAATTAATTTTTTTTACTATTCACTAAGTTGTGTTACATCTTCCCCTAGAGCGAAACATCGTCCTCAGTGTTTCCTATCCTTCAAAGAGGTTGAAACAGAGTTCTCCCTTGAAATGCTCATCCTCTTAGGTAGCTTACTATAGTGAAAATGTTTTCTCTACACTTTAAACTGAGAATACTCATTATTTCTCTCCATTTGAGAATACTCATAGGTTCGTCCAAGAATTCCCATCCGTACCAATCTACATTCACAATCATCAAATGTTGTCATTAGTTATCCATCAATCGTTATTTAGGAAGCATATACATAATCATACAATTGCCATTGGTTATTTATGTACCCAACAAGGGTCGTCAACATGCATCACAACCCGACCAGCTTTAGCAACTTGCACTCTATGAGATTTAACTACAATAGAAATAAAACCTTTTTACTTATTCAATGATGATGTCAATCAACAAAAATCCCATTGTGTGGTGCTTTTGTAACTTCCGGACCATGGAAGTACTAATTCCATTGGCACTACTCACATAAAAGTAATATTATTTCATAAACTATTTACTGTTGTTATCTGTTATAATGTATTTCAACTAGTGCACTATTGTACTTGGTAGCATTATTATTATGTTTCCACTTTTACTTCAAATATTACATGTTCATATTTCATGCAAAAGTAGTTTTAGGATATCTTCCTTTTGCTTACTTGTTTAAGGAAGCTACATTTCTATCTATTGTACAAATAACTCAGTTAGGCCTATATTGAATTTCTTACAAAGTCAGGATTCCTAATATAATGTTCCTACAATTCTGACATTTATTATTCTACACTACTGGTTATTGGTGAAATTTATACACAATTTTGTTTCCAGGGTCTGTCATAAAAAAATTCCCTTTTTGTGCTCGTAAGCACGCTGGCTGACTCATGCTCATAATGTTACTTTGGTATTATTATTTTATTATATATATTTCTACATTGGTTGACAACATATTACTCATTTCATTCAATGATAGGTTGTTTTGTTACCTTTGACCTGTATGATCTGATGAATAGAAATTGTATTGCAATATGAGGGTAACTAATTATCTTGTTATACCATTGTCCCAATGGTCATACTTGTTAGCATCCTTATATATATTTTAAATTTTACGGAAAATTTCCTTGCCTGGTCTCCATGATGGCTCACCACCAATGACCCTCCCTTTAGGCACCATTATACATTAATGATGTGAAATAACCCACAACCCAAAATTACCATTTACTTCAAATGCCACAACCTAAAATTACCATTTCATGGCAAATATTATCTTTGTCCATTATTTAAGTGGACCCGATTTCTGTCCACATTAGTTAGCCGTCCGATTGTTTAAATTTAGCTGGTTTCTTTATCTTATTCTTTTCCTTCTGATCTTTCCCGTCTGGTCATCGAGGCTAGAAGAACAAGGTAAAAGAAACCATTATGAATATCGAAGGGCACCTCTCAGGAACATATTAAAAATCTATAAAAGATGATAGGAAATGTACACCACCAATCTCACTATAATATTTTGAATCACCTTACCCACAAGTTTCCTCACTTTCTTCTTGGGTTTAAATTCTTTCTATTTGTAACTTATTGGTTTAGGTTTCTAGAGGTTACATGGGGTCTCTTCCCTTTTACATCTTTCATGTCTCTCAGTTTTAAGCACGTCATATTAGCGGGGATAATCTTTAGCGGGGATAATCTGAACACAATGATTTGGTAAGCATATGTTCATTTTAATTAATTTTCTCAGAAGACTTCATGTTTCCATAAAATTCATTTGAATTTCTTCAAGGTACTTATCTCGGGTACCACTGACTAGTGGCACGCTACATTTTCTATGTTAGCACTTCACGCATCAACATGCATAAATAACACCTGTGTTAATATGTTACCATCATACGCTTTACCATATCTCTAAGTCTTACATAAAGTTATATGTCACATTTCCTTAATTACCTTACTCAACTATCTGTCTGTTCCTAATAACATATTTTTTTACTATTTTTAACCTATATCCCATCCAATTCTTCATTTCCCCTTAAGGAAACATATTTTTTTTATCTGAGTATTCAATATACATTTTCATTGTTGTGTGTATGTTATCAAGCATATTTCATATGTTGTCTTTTCCCAAGCTTATGCTATCTATCAAAACTTTAAAGACGAAGCATCATCAAACAATGACCCAGTCAAAAGTTTTCCCATGTATCTTGCAGTTGTATCATTTGGTCTTAACTTTTACATATTTTTTGCAGTTATGGTATGTTTCTTATGGAGTCTAGCCTACAAATATAGATGTTTATCTAGTTGTACCTATTTATATTGATCGAAGGCACAATTAACAATTATTTCAATTAATCCTAAAAATGTTGTCATCTTGATTTTGATCAGATTCAGTCTTTATGATCACGAGGTGGTTACCAATTACTGAATTGATTTCATAATTTGATATTATGAGTCTGTAGCTCACAACCAATCTTGAGCCCCTACATCTAGCAACTAAATGAATTTTGAAATCTATCTGAATTCCTTTTTCCATATTTGGGGCCATGGTATTTCCTTCCTAATGGATCCACATATTCTTGAAAATGACTCTAAAAATGACTGACTCATACTCACAATGTTACTTTTATATATATATATATTACTTATCTTTAACCTGTACGATTTGATGAATAGAAATTTTATTCCAATATGAGGGTAAATAATTATCCTATTATACCATTCTCCCAATGCTCATATTTGTTAGCATCCTTATATATATTTTGAAATTTATGGAAAATTTCCTTGTCTGTTCTCCATGATGACTCACCACTAGGGACCTGCCGTTTAGGCACCATTATACGTTAATGATGTGAAATAAGCAACAACTCAACATTACCATATACTTCAACTCAATGTTGGCATTATGATACAGATTTGGCACTATGATACAGGTGTTGTCCTTGATGGAAACTCACTCAGATGACAGATCACAGTTTAGACTCACAGAATGAACAAAGAGAAGTATACGTAGGTTCCTAGAAATTAGTTAGAATTGATTTACAATTCTCACATGCAAAATACTAACCTAATTAGTTAAATTCCAAAATATGGTTAAATGTCAATTAAGAAAGAGAAGAAAGAGAAAAATGGTGGCTAATTACAAAGTGGTAGGGAGGAATCGTAGTCACTCTAGAGAGTTCTAGGGATATGATAAATTAAATTAATAATGTGGAATTCCATATTATCATCCAATAAATCTACATTCAATGCCACATATCATCTTATGTCGTACCTCTACTAAAAAAATTCATGCTAAAAATAGAAAATGTGTCAAATCATAGGGAATGTCTAGTAATGAATGAAAAAATGATCATATATGCACCTAATAATGCATAGAAGAGGGTCCTTATAAAGCTTTGATGAACAACAAAATTCAATATACCCCAATATCAACAAAATTTAAAAAATATGTGTCCTCATGCATGAGTTCATTCTTTATGGAAATTTTCCTAGTTAAAGAAGAGGAAAATGATGAAGAAAATCACCAAACAAATGAGAAGGCTAATCTTAATTGTTAAAAAGTGCAGAATAAAGTGGTTTCATGAAATTGACACATCAAAAAATTAGTCCCTTTTTCTCTTCCCAAAATTTCAATTTTTGTATTATGGATGAACAATATGAATCATTATTAAAAGGTGGAAAAAAACTGAATAATAATAACATTAAAATGGATGGAAAGGTTCTGCCATTTCTGTGAGAATATGAACATCGAGGATGAAAATCAGTTCCTCTTAGAGTGCCCCACCTACAACTACATTAGATCTCAGTTTCAAAATCTTTGTTGCAATACTCACCTTCCTATCCTTTTACATTGACCTCAGGAGGCTTCTCTCCAAGCTTTTTGAGCATAGGAATAAAATCTTAAATCAAACTAAATAATTCATCTATTTAGATCCAATAGAACAAAGTTTGGTCTTAGTGGACGTTAACCATCATTATCATCATCATCATCATCATCATATATATATATATAAAGATTAAAAAACTAAATGAAGATTAAGAACCTGATTTTAACGCTCAATAATTATTTCCCTCATAGCCAATTTCAATTTTATTATATTAGAGTAAACATGAAATTATATTTTAAGAAAATTATTTAAATTTTTCATATATATATATATATATAATGATTTAATTCCATTTTTTATATAATTTTTTATTTTATATTATAAAAAATTAATTATATTATTTTAAATGTTGGATAGTTAATTTTCTTCCATTTTTTTTTAGATTTTAAAATATTTAGGATAATCAAGTGTATAAAAATATTTTTGGAGGTTGATGGGACAATAATAACAAGATTAACCAAGTCTTTATTTTATTTTAAATTGTAATTTAAATAATAATTTAATTATATAAATGTTAATAATAAAGTAGACAAAATTACTATATTGCATTTTGTTAAAGTGTCTATTAAAATATTATACATTTAACATTTTTGTTTAATCTATTTTATTTTTTAGTAAAATTATTATAAAAATAATAATAATAAGTGTGTAATTTCAGATCAATTTCTAGATCAGACATTTAATTAGTGCACAAATATTAGGAAATGAAAATAATTATATTTTGTATTATTTTAAATTGCCTCTCTATTATTTTTCTAATAGAATAAGAAACATTACAAATATAATAGAGCTTAGCTATTAAAATATAAAATATAACATAAGAGAATCAGATTAAAAATACCAACAATATAAAAAATTTAACATATCATGAAGCCTTTTGCAATAAACTAATCTTTCAATTCTACTATATTAATATGAATATGATTTCAAACATTCACCATATTAAATTAGGTTTTGGTACTACCTAGATTATTTCTCAATCATTATTAGTCCCTGCGTGGGACTAATAGCGATCGATAGATCGTTGACTGCGTATTAATCTCTTGTTTGACCAAAAATATTTATGTGCATCACAATTTTAACCAAAGTTTTAATATTAGAAAATAATATAAAATTTATTATATAATTTCTGATTGGACAACAAAGTTGATGGTCTTATTGTGGGCTTCGCAGTTTTCAAGACATTCATGTTTGGGTAAAAGTAAGATATCCAAAGTTTTCAGATATGGAAATTTTTTTATTATCCAAAGTTTGGTCGCCGACCTGAACATTTTATAGTTTTCAGATATGGAAGTTTTTGTTATCCAAAGTGTGGAGTTATCCAAAGTGTGGTTAGTTGATAACACATCGCTTCGTGGTGGCAAGCTAACAGTGCATCGCGTCGTGGCAACATGCATGCACCTGCGTTCGTTGAGCCCGTGCCTCTTTTAAAATACAGATCTCTCCTCCTCGGCTCCATTACCTTAGGGAAAAGCTCTTCTAATTTTTTTCTTGAGTCCAGAAGTAACCCTCTGCCATAATGGTAGGCAAGTGACATTTCAAATCCTGTAAATTCGCCCATGGAAGAGAAGAATCGAGGCAGCCTCTCAATTGGGCTCCGCTTCGGCTGCGAGACAACGCTAGTGTAGTGGTGCAGAGAGGATCTTTATGATGACATTGATGAGGATCTGTTCAAGCTGTCGAGGAACTGGGAATTGTAAAACACGACCCTTGAGAAATTTATGGAGGCTGCTGCGAGATACAAGATGACATTCAATGGAGCCAGCACAGATCAGGTTATTGCTGTTGCCAAAGCTTCCAATGCTCACAATTTCATCAGTCAACTACCAGATGGTTATGACACGCAGGTAAAATTTATATTTTCTTTCTCATCTTCCATTTCTGGAAGGTACAGTCGATTTGAATTTCCTTTCATTTGGGTAATACAGGTGGGTGAGCGCGGAGTCCAGACGTCCGGAGGGCAAAAGCAACGTATAGCTATTGCAAGAGTTATGCTCAAGGATCCTCGTCTACTTCTTCTAAACGAGGCCACGAGTGCTCTAGATGCACAGTCGGAGAATATTGTTCAGGATGCTCTAGAGCAAGCTTCAGTCGGACGCACAACAATTACAGTCGCCCATCGCCTCTCCACAATCCGCAACGCGGACATGATTGCGGTGGTTCAAAATGGTCATGTGATCGAGACAGGTACGCATGAAGATCTGATCTATAAACCCCACGGAGCATATGCTACTTTGGTTCAGTTGCAACAGGCCGCGACAGATAAGCAACATGAGCGATTCGAAGGCTCCACTATGCTAGACCGGTCTTTGAGAGCAAGGAGCTCTAGCATCTATAGCAGATCGAGTTCGAACATGTCTACATCAGTCCAGCGAGAACTGATAGTTGAACAGAAGCCTCCGTCCGCCCCTTAATTTCATCGACTGCTTCTTTTAAATACTCCGGAATGGAAGCATGCTCTATTAGGCTATGCAGGAGCCTTAGCTTTTGGAGCAGTTCAACCTGTGTATTCCTTTTTCCTTGGGGAAGTTATATCTGTATTTTTTCTTCAAGACCATCACCAAATCAAATCCAAAAGCAAAGTATACTCCTCCATTTTTGCGGCCTTGGTAGTAATAGCGTTCTTAGTGAACGTGCTGCAGCATTACAATTTTGTAGCTATGGGGGAATATCTTACAAAAAGAATTCTAGAGCGGATGCTATCCAAGATCTTTACATTCGAGGTTGGGTGGTTCGACAAGGACGAGAATTCTAGCCGAACTCTTTCCTCCAGACTCGCAACGGAGGCTAATGTGGCAAGTACCTGACCTAAATGCTTTAATATTTGTAATAATGTTAGGATTTGTGTCAGTCTTCTGATAATTAGAATGTTCTATTTGGATTATGGGTGAGGTTCCTGGTTGGAGATCGTATATCGTTACTTGTACAAACTTATTCCGTCGTGATAGTAGCCTTCACAATGGCATTGATTTTATCATGGCGCCTTGCACTTGTAATAATTGGAAAACAAGACTCTTGAGAAATTTATGGAGACTTTTGCGAGATACGACATTTATCTAGACCCTACAAATTCAAAATTTTCAAAACTTGCCTCTTTTTTTTTTGTTTTGGCCAGCTTTTGTTAATTTTTTTTACCCTCCCATTTCCGCTAAAATGAACAGTTGAACTAGCTGAGTGATAGAATCGCAGGCCATGAACATGCATTACTAAAGGGAAAAATTACGAAATTCCTCCCCCCACTGCCTTCTCTAATTCTGGGCTACACAAGCGGCTTCAACTAGCTGAGTGATAGAATCGCAGGCCATGAACATGCATTAATGAAGGGAAAAATTATGAAATTCCTCCACCCACTGCCTTCTCTAATTTTGGGTTACACAAGCGGCTTCCACAGAGGTGATTTATCAATAAATTCTGGTAGCACTGCAGTAGGTTAACATTGTAGCAATTTGATTAAGTGTGATTTGCTAGTGATTGATATTCCTCTGCTTTTTTATAAATATATATAAATTGGTGTTACAAATTCTGGCAGCACTGCAGTAGGTTAACATCGTAACAATTTGATTAAGTGTGATTTGCTACTGATTGATATTCCTTTGCTTTTATATAAATATATATAAATCGGTGTAACAAATTCTGGTAGCACTACAACAGGTTAGCATTGTACCAATTTGATTAAGTATGATCTGTTAGTGATTGATATTCCTCAGCTTTTTTATAAACATAAATAAATTGGCGTAACAAATTCTGACATATCTCTGGAATCGGATATGCTGTCTAACTCATTCTCCTGAATCAGTTGAGGTGGCATTGCAAGCCCCAACAAGCCCTCTCCACTATATATACAACATCCCTAAATTGTACTCTTCGCCTCCTTCCAATTTTTGTACTCTCTCAGTCCTCTGTTGCTCGAACCAGAGTTGCGGTATGGTTAAAATTTTGTCTCCATTTTCTTGTCTTTATATTGATTGCAGTTTGATTTGTGTATTCTCAAAGTATCGCTACAGCCAACGATATGCTCAGACCAAATAGATATATTGATTTCCTTGCAGGTTCTTTCAGCGATTCAATCAGATTTTAAGCACACTGAATTCAATTGAAGATGACAATCATCGTTCAAGGTCATCACCTTATATTGAAATGCAATGAATTTTTATTCCCTTGTCATATTCTTAGTTTTGTAATGCAATCTCTAAAAATTTTCATCTGATAAGATGATTTTATTTTATGTTTTAAATAAATGCTTTTGCAGATCCCCTCCTAGAAGGAAATGATATCAACAAAACCCAAACAGGTCATTCACAATCCCACGTTCTTCACTTGGATGGGGGTTTTGTCACACCTTTTGTCACACCAGACAGCAATGCCTTTGGTCATGCTTTCAGGTATTGAAACCTTACAGAGCACTTCACCAGGTAGATCGTCGCATGACAAATTATGTGAAAAACTAATGGTTTAGCCCTAACAGAAACTATGAAAGCGAAAGAGCGAGGCGGGCTGGTGTGCAAGAGTTTTATAGACTTAATCACATCAACGAGACATATGATTACGTAAGTTCTGTACTCTCATTGCTAATGTCTCCCTTAATTATAAGTTTTCTCGTAACATTTTCCTCCAAGGGTACATTGCTAGTGTCTCCCTTGATTATAAGTATTCTCGTAATGCAGATAAGAACCAAGTTGCTACAGACTTTGCTGGTTGAAAATATACCCATGAAAAAAATATGCCCATTTTCAATTGTGAGCTTAAGCCGATGGCGGATTCCTTGAATATTTCAGGGCATGGGCGACCTAGTCCATGTCTTTAGAATCCCGGAGAATTCTAGGAGTCCATAATCTACAATTTACATAAGGATACTCTTTAATTTCATGAGTATGGATGTTTTCTCAGATCTTTAATTATCAAATTCAAATTGCTGAATAGTTGGTCTTTTATCTCATAAATAAAAGTGTTTTATATATCAATTTGATGTCTGTTTTAATAATAATTTTAAAATTAAATTATTATTACTACACTACAAATCTCTTTTTTAGTAATTCTGTAATCAATTTGAGAGACAAAGAACTAGAAAAATCATCTTTGCTGAATAGAGTTTGAGGCACAATATCTGGACTGCATCAAAATTGTGTTACCATTGATGCACTCACTTGTAATAAGAGTTTGGTTATCCACATTGGTGTATTATTTTGTGTGTGGTTGCAAGAATTAAGTAAGCGTGAACATTATGGTAAGCTTGACAAAACTGTCATGAGAATCTGGGAATGCTGTGAACTATTAAATGAGTTCGTAGATGAGAGTGACCCTGACCTCGATGAACCTCAAATAGAACACCTCCTACAAACAGCAGAGGCTATTCGTAAAGATTACCCAAATGAAGATTGGCTTCATTTGACTGGCCTCGTCCATGGTATGAGTTGCACCCCATCTAACTCTTTGAATACTAACGTTTGTAGCAAACCAACTGAGATTAGTTCAACAATAATCTATTTCAGTATATGTCATAGGATTATACTTCTAGTTGAGTTGTGATTGAGTTATAGATGAAATTGTGATTGATAAAATGCATGCAGATCTGGGCAAGGTACTACTGCATCCTAACTTTGGAGGGGAGCCTCAGTGGGCAGTTGTAGGCGAGAGCTCAGTGAACATTACCCACTGTAAAATGAAATGGAATGTATTCATCATTTACATCTCTCATGCTTTTAGCTTCCTAAAGAGTCCCGAATGATATTTTAGTTATAATTCGCAGATGTTGGATTGTTCTGGGCATTGGACTGGATTGGTTGTTAATCATGTCTAATAAAAAAAACTTTCATATTTGAATTTATATAGCTGACACTTTTCCTTTGGGATGCCCTTTCAATGAAGCCATTGTTCACCACGAGGTAATGTATATCTAGCTTCTCTGTTCATTTTGCAACTTGGTATTTTTCTGAAACTTTGTTCTTGGTCCATTGCAAATTTCTTGTAATATACCAATGATTACAATTTGGTATTTTTCTGAAAACTTTGTTCTTGGTACATTGCAGATTTCTTGTAATATACCAATGATTAAAAGGTTTTTCATATTGTTGTGTGTAGTTTTTCAAGGACAATCCAGATTTTGACAACCCAAAATACAATAGCAAAAACGGGGTGTACTCTGAAAAATGTGGGCTGGACAACGTTCTTATGTCATGGGGTCACGATGAGTACATGTACCTGGTAATATACTTTCAGAAAATAAGCCAACATATCACTTCATTTCATGCCTGCATAGAATGTTTGATTGTTTTATTCATTGATGGATTGAACAGGTGGCTAAAATGAATAACACAACATTACCTCCTGCAGCTCTCTTCGTCATAAGATTTCACTCTTTCTACCGTAAGCAAAACAATATCTCATTTTCTTTGTAAACCTGAAAATTCTGATTTCACTGGACTAATAACACATCTAATGGATGGTGTATTTTTCTACAGCTTTGCATCGTGAAGGTGCATACATGCACTTGCTGAATGATGAAGATAAGGAGATGCTCAAGTGGGTTAAAATATTCAAGTAAGAAACTGAGCACTGGGTCATTCTCATTCTTTACTTATCATAACTGTTATAATCCCGAGTGCATTTATGATCACTATTTATTTCATGTGAACAGTAAATATGATTTATACAACAAGAGTAAGGTCAGAATTGATGTGGAGGAAGTGAAGCCATATTATCAATCACTCATTGATAAGGTTGGTCTTGGTATTCATCCATTCTACGACTTTCCTGCAATATGCATTCATTTGAAGCTTCACTGTCTGTACAAATTGTGCTGATTTGTCTGGAAAGCTTGACTATGAATTGACTCTCTTGTTATTTTGTGCAGTATTTTCCTCCCAAATTAAGATGGTGATTACCTCATGAATGATGGATTGGATTGGATTGGCTCTGATTTTTATTATATTATTGTGTACTGAGTGGACTAGGGAATAGTTTGGTCTTCGACATGGTTATGTGCGCAGAGCCAAGTTGACATAGAACATCTAGAGTTCGGATTGATGCAAAAGAAACTAATTTGATCTGCTACATGTGATGTAATGGTGTTTGATTGTGTGGTGTCAGGCTGGCAAATAAGTTCAGTTGCCTGGTGCCAAGTTGACATAGAACATCTAGAGTTCGGACTGATGCAAAAGAAACTAATTTGATCTGCCACATGTGATGTAATGGTGTTCGATTGTGTGGTGTCAGGCTGGCAAATAAGTTCAGTTGCCTGGTGCCAAGCTGGCAAATAAGTTTCAATTCTTCAGTCGATCTAGATTATATCTAAGGATTTCTTGAAGCACTTTCTGTAATAAATCACTTGCTATGTGTTTATAGACACCGAATATTGAAGAGCGCCATTATAAAAAGCTTTAGAAACTGCACACATGAGTTCTAAGAGAGGGAAAGTGCACCCTTCTCTAGGCATTTACATGTGCCAAGTAGATACAGCTCATGCTTGGTCAGAGCTTGGTCCATATCTTGACAATAGATACATATTAACTTGATTGGATAAACAATGAATGCGGAATTCATCGGACACATGAATAACAGAGAAGATTATAAAAAATATTTAAATGCATATTGAGAAAGGAAATGAAGACGGTTGATTTATAAATGCAAAAAAATTAATTATCAACTAACTATTTTGTACATCTTTTATATAAAATAAGAGGGTTAGTATGAGCGTTATGACAGAAAAAGAGGATTTAGTTGCAGGATTTATAAATGCAAAAAAATTAATTATCAACTAACTATTTTATACATCTTTTATATAAAATAAGAGGGTTATTATGAGCGTTATGACAGAAAAAGAGGATTTAGATGCAGATGGTGCAGAAGATCCATTCGGTTGTCGACAACTGTGGTGAACAAAGAGTTTTTAAGTCTTGGCCTCAGATTTTTACAGAGTTGATGTTGCAAATTCAAAGCGCCATAAATTTCAAAGGCCAATACTAAAATTATGAACATTATTGTTGGTTTCTTGGTTGTGTCCTGTTTCTATAAATATGAACAATATTTGTTGTTGGTTCCATTCTTGATTTCCTGGTTGTATCTTATTTCTATTTTGGTGTAGCTCCATTCTGTTGTCCAAAACTTTGTGTTGAACAAACAAGGTTTTTCGCTGTGTGGGTTGCGGTTTTATGGCAGAGTTGATGCTGAATTTCAAACGTCAATACTGAAACAATATTTGTTTGCTGCTGGTTCCCTGGCTGTCCTATTTCGGCAGGTATACCATTGCATTGCAATCTCGTCTATAGTATAGTATTGTTTTCAAAGAGCGATGGGCTTTAGGATAAGATAGTATTGTCTCAATCTTAATGCCCTTCTATATTTAGGTAAGTTATAGTCTCCTAGTTTTGGTTATCTTCTCAATTTATATTATGTGGATTACAAAGACAATTTGGAAAGATATTCGAAGGCCTCTCCGCGCTAGTTCAAGGACATTTTCAAACAAGAGAAACAACATTGGAACACTTCTGCGCATTGGTTTAAGGGCATTTTCAAACAAGAGAAACTACATTCACAAAGCAAGTAACTATACCACCCACTATAAGTTTCGCTTGCAGTTTTTCTAGATTCAATATTGTATTTCTATATTATAATTTAATAGAATCAATGTTATATCATAAGATTAAATATTTAATGTAATATTTTTTTGTAGTTTCATTTCAAATTCCATTTCAAATCAGACAGTATACAATCCATTTGTGTTGTCCTTGCAGACCTCGGCAGGGACTACCGCCACGACAGTGGCTCCTTGTTTAATAACAAATTCATTATAGAATTGATCTATTTTTACTCAAATGTAAATCTTGAAAATAAATTTTAGAAAAGAATGAAAGCATTGGTAATAAGAAGTTTGATTTTATAAATCCTAATAACTTATATCCCTGGTTTTTTTAATATTAAAAATTAAAACAAAAAAATATATAATTCTTGTGAGTTGCATATTGAAGTTAAAAATAATTCAAAAATATTTTGGAATGAACCATGGTCTGAAAATTATTAAAAAATAAATAAATTTAAAATTACCCACCATTTCCTTTAACATAGAATATCATTAACAATATTAACATAGAATATCATTACCAATATGGCATAGATTTCCATACTTTATTACATAATTACTTTTTAATTTTGAAAACCACAAAGAGCTTTGATATTTTGGCTTGTTTTTCCATATTTAAAAATTGAGATTTTGAGTAATATTTGATATGATTGGTTTTTTCTAAATAATTTATTATTATATAACAATAAAGACGGCCAAGTTTTAAGTTATAATAATAAAGTTTGAAGTTAACAACCTAACCTAGTATAGAGAGGCTTGATTTTCTTTGAATAACAATAATAAATCAGTCTAAATTAGAAGACAGGAGCCAAAGATGATTATCCCACTACTAGCTTGACAACAGAGTTACAATAAGCTTTTTCAACACCTTCCAAAATAATAAAATTATAAATTCGATTTTTTTTATTATATAATAATAAAGTTCGAAATTAGGTGCCGCTTCTTCTGCAAGTTCTACAGTTTTAAATGAATTTCCAACAATTGTGTTGCCCGCTGCTGCACAGTTACGTCCTTAGTCGCTTGGGAATTATATTTAGAGTTAATTTTTGTCCGTGAAAATAGTGGATCAACAACACGTTATACGCCTTTGCAAGCTCTTTTAAACTCTGATGACAGTCAATCATTTTTAATTCAAAATGCTTGGTCGCATAAATATGTAAAAATTACTTACCATTTTTACAAATAACTGTTTGAAAATTAAAATGAGACGTGAAAAAACCCTCCATCTCTATCAAACAATGAAATCTTAATTATTAAAAAATAACTCTGAAGTTCATCTATCTCTTCTTAATTTTTTAAAAATAGATTAAAAGAAAAATCGATTTTTTTTTTTTTTTTAATGAATAATTACAAATAAACTGATTATCCCAGCGAAAACAATAATGTTCTATTAGATTTACATCTTATGTATGTGATTTTTTTTATTTTTTTTCCGGGGTGTCAACTACCCACAATTATCTAGGATGATGTTGACGTGCTAATTGTAACACCTCTCCAAGCCAGAGTTAAAAAAAATTAAATATAACATTTACCTAAGTTGCAATACTCTATAGTGCTAGTTTATAAATTGTATATATATAATATATATATAATATATATATATATACACTGAAAATGATATCAGGAAGTATTGATCACTGCCATGACTTACAGTATAAGGATATAAACTGAGCACCAACCTCCATTCTGACTAGTCAATCAAGGATCTTCATGTTACCCCTGATGTCAGGGATAATATCAGGTTGCCTTTCTCGTTAAAGCTTATTAGTTTTACGAAGTACAAGAGTATGGGAAAACATATTTTAAGAATGAAAGCAAAAAATAATATGGAAAATTGAATTCTACTCAAGTATGTTGTCACTATGGGAAGAAACCATCCAAGTTAATTTTTAATTTCATATTTTTGTGATCTATAATATTTTTTTGGCTTTTGGAATAATCACATCATCAATATTAGATTGGAAGAAACCATCCAATAAAACTGTTAATTTCACATAATTTCTAAGAAATTGTTTAATTATTCAATGTTTAGATTTTTTTGTCAAAATTTGTGATACAATTTTGGTAGAAATTATGATTTTTTATTGTTTGAAATACATTTATAAATACATAAATATACTCAATACGGTAAGACACTTTTGAAGCACTCTACTAGTACAGATGATGCAATTAAAACTTACAATTCCAACAATTATTTATCAAATTTGAACAAATTTAATAAAAATATATACCCAAAAAAAAACCTTTAATAATTACATTGTATTAATTTCAAATTTCAAATATAGTTTTCCATATATAGTATTAATACAATAAGTAAGTATCAAAAAATTAGAGATACATTATATTAAGATAATCTCATATATTTAATTAATCTAATTACTTTAAAACATATTGAATATTTTTTTACTTCTAATACTTTACAACATATTATTTTTTATTTTTTTTTTCAAGTGTAAATGTTTTTAGAGTGCAAAATACAATGTGTTTTTACTTTTAATTACTTTACAACATATTCACACATTTTTTATACTTCTAATTACTTTAGAGGGTGTTCATTTTTTTAATTATAACCAATATTAGAGGAACTCAGAAACTTATATTTTTGGTCATTGCAAGTATTTCTTTTGATTTACTGTTATTCGGCTTCCATGTGAACTCTCACATTGAGACGAGGAAGTTAACTGAAAACTTCTCTTAGAGGTACTTCTCGATATCTGTGAGGGTTGAAACTGGCTTTAGGGTTTTCATGCTATGTTCTTCCATATTCGCCAGCACCAGCTTGACAATTAAATGGACATATTCTAAGTTAGTTGTTTGAGTACATTCATAGTTGTGCCCCTAGCGACATTATTAAGCAAGGGGTTTTTAAAAGATTATATACATCTATACTTTCAGAAGGGACGGCCAGCAGTCAAACCCTCTTCCGGTTACTGTGTTGTTTCTATTCCAGACCCAGTGCTGGGATTTACATGAAAATAGTACTTATGTTGTGTATTTGTAAATGTCATCTATTTTCTTGAATCTCAACACTTTTGTAATTTGAGCTGAGGGTTCAAGGTAACCGATTGTTCATTTATTCATAGAAAGACTCTTCTCCTAAAACAATAATTTTCCAGAGTCCATAGACATTTGATAAATATTAAAATGAAAGAATTGTGTGGTTGTAGACATTACAGTAAACTATCAAAAAATTTAATCAAAACATGACACGCATCGAGAAGCATGTTTATATTTTTAACTAGTGTAAAGAGAGGCATGTTTATATTGCTAACTGGTGTAAAGATGTAGCAATGTTTAACACCATTATTTTTCCTTCTAATAGTTCAAGGTTGTTTAGCCATCTCTGTTGATTTCTACAATAGTTTATGGATTCTTTGTAACTATGGTTAATTATGAGTTCTTTACTTGGATAATCACATATTTGTTTTACTTGGAAAATTTAATGGATAAGGAAATATTTTGAATCCGACTTGATTTGGCCTGTAACTGGCCATGGGACTGTTTCACCAGGTGACTATTCAATTAGCCGTGCTCGGTAACTAACCCAGGCCTCTACGGCCCTGCGACAATTTTCTTTCCTACTATGTCTGCTTTCTTTCTAGAAGTCAGTTGGGGTTATCTTTACTGCGACCCTACTCTCACTGTTAATATAGTCACCTACAATAGATTAACCTAGAATTTAAGGTTGGAAGTCTCCCATCCTTATAATATTGTTTCACAATCTATTCAACAACGAGTTTTTAATTAAGGGTTAAACAACAACAACTTCCTTCGGTGACTCTTAATAGCCGTTTAATTTATTAAAAACAACTCTTTAGTCATGGGACCGCATCCATGCCCTTCACCTGAAGGGCGTTATTTTACATTTCCCCAGGCATTTTTATTTATTCTTAAATGACCTGTTTATTACAATTTTCACAATACAATTCACAATTATCATAGTGTCTCGGGCCTGTATTTTACAGTTTAACACAGTCACAATTATGTTCAACTCACACTGTTTATTACAGTTTTATAATACAGTTCCACAACATTATACTTGAATCAAACCACTTTACTTCTAGACATTTCTATGAAACTTATCATGTTTCCACCATAACTATGATAATTATCCTAACCATTCTTTATACTACTTACGGGATTTACCCAGTCCTCTAACTTGCACATAAATAATTTATTGAACTAGTTATAGAAATGATTAGAGATCCAATTTATAAAAAGAAAGACATAACCTGTGGGAAATATCAGCAAAATCACATAGATATACTTATCTATCTCAAAACCATTTAGGTTGCCGCATGAAACCATTTGGAGAGGAAGGATACTCCTCCCAACTGGCGAGCACGGTATTTCACCAGAGCAACCCCTGAGCCAATTTTCCTTCAGAATAGTCTTTCTTGAATAGGGACCACAAAGGTTAACAAATAAATTCCACTAGCCCCCAACCAAATCAAGAATTTCTTGCTTAAAATTTCACAAACTCAAAGGTGTGTGTAGAAATTCCACTAGTCACAACCAACTCAAGAATTTCCTCATGGCAGTGTTACTCCTTTACCTCAACAACGTCCTATCTAAAGTAATGAGTTCTCTTCCTCCTTGATTGCCTCAGTATATTTTTCCTAGCATACCATCTTGGTTCTCTTTTCCTAACTGGGATATTTATCCCTAGGGAGAGGATTAATACACCTTTCAGTAATTCCTTGGCTAACCATAACTAATCTTGATAATTTAATTAAAATAAAATATTTATGTTTAACATTACATCTCTTTCTATTAGCCCATACTTTGCCACTTTATTTTAGTAAAAGTAATTAAATTTTTTTACTATTAGGAGTGTTACACCTTTCCCCCTTTGAGAGAAACACCAACAATAGCAATAAATCCTTTTTACATATTCAATGACGATGTCAATCAACAAGAATCCCACTGTGTGGTTTTGTTGTAATTTTTGGATCATGGAAATACCAATTCCATTTGCACTACTCACATAAAAGTAATGTTATTTCATACAATATTTATTGTTCTTGTTTGTTTTAATAAATTTGAACTAGTGCTGGTAGCATTATTATTTTCCCACTTTGACTTCAAATATTATATCTTCATTTGTCATGCAAAAGTATTTTCAGGATAACTTCCTTTTGCCTACTTATTTAAGGAAGCTACATTGCTATCTATTGTACAAATAACTCAGTTCGCCCATATTGAATTGTTTACAAAGTCAGGATTCCATTATATAGAATTCTTGCAATTCCGGCCTTTATCATTCTACATTATTGGTAATTGGTGAAAGCTATATGAAATTTTGTTTCCATGGTCTGTCATAAAAAATTCCTTTTTTGCACTTGTAAGCATACTGAATGACTCATACTTACAATGTTACTTATATATATATGTTCACAGCATATTACTCATTGCATTCAATTACAGGTTATTTTGTTACTTTTGACCTCTAAGATCCGATGAATATAAATTTTATTCCAATATGAGGGTAACTAATTATCATATTATACTATTCTGAAACTAATTCTCTTTCCATTACAAGTTTTTGCGATGGCTTATCACAACTTATCCTCATTTAGGTGTGCTATTTTTTTTAAATTAGGATGAATTCCCAATTATTGTGAATTGGGAAACCCTCCATGCGGGTATCTTTCATTAATTATTTACTATGGTAACCTATTTTGGTGACCCCCTTGATGAAAAAGCTTTCAAGGAGGCACTTTCCTAGCAGTCCTGAAAATTCATATTTGTTGGTTTTGATTGGTTATTACTAGATTGAACTTGTTCATATCCAAATTTCTGAAAAATATATATATATATATATATATATTATATATATTATATATATAAAACCTTATACTCATATATATATAACCTTATACTCATATATATATATATATATATATATATATATATATATATATATATATATAACCTTTTATTGTTACCTTATGGGCACTGTGTTATGTACTCCACTTTACACTATCAAAACCCATCACTTCGCTGACCAGTGTTTAACTCGACGAGTGTTTAACTCCTATGTATACATTACTCTGTAATTAATTATGAGTGTTCTGCATTGCCATAAATATTTGCAACAATTATCTTTAAATATGCCTAGTTAGCATCCTTGGGAGTACCAATACACAATATATTTACTTTATGTAATACAAGTCCTTTGTCCTCCTTTTATTCACATTCTTATTTCCATATGCATTTTATTATGTGCATTACATCTAGTTTCCAATAACTTAATTTTACATACAAGGAACTCATTATTGTGAGTGTTTTACATTGTTTCTATAATCCATCCTAGATGATCTATAACACTTTTTTTTTATGGTTATTAATCTTATAAGTTGTGTGTCAGGGTTTTTTATTTTTTTTGCGAATTAACTAAAGGGAATTACAACATAATTATCATATAGATGACTTTAAACTATTTAATCTGTTTTCATATGCTACACCCTTCCATTCTCTTCTAAAATACTCATTTGAAACTTCAAAATTGTTTAACTGGATTGGACTTGATTCTTTATACATAGATAATTATTTTAATTAATTTCTCATTTTCAATTCTTAATCAGTATTTTCAACCCTCAATACTATATTATTTTAAAGCAACATAAAATATAGATCAAATTTTCACGCTTAGTTGTACCCATATCTCAAGGTAGGGGTACAAATTTGGTTCCTTACTATAAGACATAATGTTGTTTGATACTATTTTCCCTTAGTCAGTCCACAGCGTTGAACCTGGGCTCTGATGCCAACTGTAACACCCCTCCAAGGAAGACTTATAAAATTTAAATATAACTTTTATGTAAAGTGCAAAATGAGTTTAATTGCACTAAACAATAGTTTAAACATGGGAACCATAATTAATAGTTCAATCATGCATTTACTAAATACCATGTAACATATATAATGGAAAATGTAGTTTGGTACATAATTTAACTATTTATGCGATTAATTCTTGCACTACACATTATTTGAGTTGGAGTGTAGTAAGTGAGCACTTTATAACATAGCATACTCTCCTTCATGTGCATTGGCACCAACTAAGGTTTATTCAAAATTATTATGAACCCTCTTGAACTACACCCTACGTCCGACACTTGGATATGCTTCCATGGTTGATCTTTTCGATGATTGACGACTTTGATTAGAAGGGAGATAGTTACGGTATTACCCTTTGTCCAACCCTGAACTTGGTGCTCATTTGACACTGCCTTGGATGGCGAGGTTTCTCTGCGCTTGGTGGTTCATTCTGTCTTCCCAACACCTATAACTACGCAACTCTGGTGTCACAACTTCGGACATGGGACAAGTAAGGTTTTGTGATTGGTTTATGTTGATGAGGGTTTGTTTTATTTAATATTGGATTACACTTGACTTGTACTAACTGCATTAGGTTCAAATTTCTGCTTCGAGCTGTAATGAGTTGCGGCCTTTATTTCTGGAGGTAACCAGAAGATGTTTATGAATATATATTCATCTTTTCACTTAATTAGTGAAAGGGATAAAGGGAATTAATTGCTACAGGTCATGAATGGGCTGAGGATTTCTTCCCTTTACCAAAGTAAGATAAATTTCAATGAATTTATAGGGTTTTCCATGAGTTCTCTAAATACCGGGTGGTTTTCTTGAGTTTAAGCCTAATTAGTTTTGGTCATTGCAGGTACTTCTTTTGATTTACTGTTGTTTGGCTTCCGTATGAACTCTCATGCCGAGCAAAGGAAATTAACCGAAAAAGTATCTTAAAGTTACTTATTGACACTTGCGAGGGTTGAAATTACCTCTAGGGTTTTGATACTATGTTCCTCCATATTCACCAGTAACAACTTGACATTTAAATGGGCACGTTTTAAATTAGTTGTTTAAGTCCATTCATAGTTGCGGCCCTGGCGACATTATTAAGCAGGGGTTTTTTAAAAGATTATGTATATGTATAATTTCAGAAGGGATGGCCAGTGGTCAAACCCTCTTCCAGTTACTATGTTGTTTCTATTCTAGACCCAGTGCTAGGTTTTAGGTGCAAATACGACTTCTATTATGTTTTTGGAAATGTCATCTATTTTCTTGTATTTAAACACTTTTGTAATTTGGGCCGGGGTTCAAAGGAACCGGTTGTTCAATTATTTGTAAACAAACTCTTCTCTTAAAGCAATAATTTTCCAGAGTCCACACTCGGTAAAGATTAAAATAAAAGAATTGTGTGGTTGTAGAAAACACAGTAAACTATCAGAAAATTTAATCAAAACACAATAGGCATCGAGAGCCATGTTTATATTGTTAACTAGTGTAAAGATGCAGCGATGTTTAATGCTATAATTTTTCCTTGTAATATTTCAAGATTGTTTAGCAATTTATGCTTATTTCTACAATAGTTTATGGATTCTTTGTACAACACTGACACCTCTTAAGTTTATACCGATATCAGATTGATCAATTAAAGTTGGTAGCCTTGTGAGTTGCAACATTATTGTTTCAATATTAGAGCTCATTAGTTCCTACACACCTTGGGGAGGGCCCACCCGTAGGCAATCTTGAACCTTATTTCACTTATCACACTTTATTTCCACATGTTTTTTTAAGTTCTTGTACTTTTTCTTATTGTATAGTGATATTAATATAGTTTCATATTCCTTAAGATGCTTGGAAACATGTTTATTATTTGTTTTGTGTTGATCTTAGTTTATATGAGTTATTATTAGCTTCAAGCACTTAGATTTCAACATTTATTCATTTATTTTAGGAATTTATATCATTTATGAAGTTTCCTTTAGAAATACAAGACTTCCTCTAGAAATACAAGGCTTTGTGCATAACAGAGTTGAGAGCATTGTCTTTTTTTAATTCTTCAAGATTTCATGGTAATTATTTACATAATATTGCAGTTAGTAAATTTAGCACAGTTAAGTGAATGAGGGGGGATTGAGAAAGATGTTGACAAAGTTATGATATTTCCTACAAGATCTCAATTCATCTTGTTTCAGTTCTTTTAGATGGATTTCCTTCTACAACATTAGTATAACATTGTTTTCCTTGTAACATAGAGTAGTTTATTGAATTCCATTAGTGTAGATTTAGTTCTTGCAGCTTTTCTTTCCAACACTTTTACTTATGCACTCTATTTGCGTTGATTCCTTGTAATTTTATTTATGTAATTCATGCGATTAAATTCTTGAATGTTCACCTCCTACTAGGCTAGACCAATCAAGGTGATAGCTAATTAGCATAACCCCTTTATTCAATTGATCAAGAAAGTCATATATCTCATATATCAATTTGCATTCAAAGACATGGAAAAATTTAAATTGCAACTTGATGTGAAATACCTCTTAAGTCTATATGAACCTTGGGTTGACATATTAAAGTTAAGACCGTCAAAGCTACAACATTGTTGCTAGAATAATTGGGGGCATCACCAACCTTGGACTATAATCATTCAACACGATAACATTTAGAGGATGAATTTTTTTCCTACCCATTATATAAATTTTATACATACATATGCTGCCATCAAGTATCAACACTACATGTGCATGTTTTGAAAGTAATAATTAGTGTTGAAATATTCCATGAATGTGTAAGTAGGTATTTGAAAGAATTACCGTAAAGAAGGAAAATATGTCAAATAGGAAAGAGATGAAAGAACTACTCACAGTATAAATTAGTCCCATGCATAACATCATTGATCCCAACATTGATGTCCCGTATGATCACACATTTGGAAAACTATTTAATATGTATAAGAGAGTAGTTCTAATAGTAGAGTAACATATTCCCCCTTCTAGTGAAGCCATTAATTACATGGTGTAATTGTATCAATTTCATAAAATTAATGATGTGATATAAATATTCCCATGGCCTTCACATAGTAAATTGATAAATTAAGTAGGTCAACATGAAGGAATGTAGTGTATCTTAGGACAATGGGGAAGTGGATTGGCTCATATTAACTCCACACCTTGGTACTATTATCGGTGAACCCATAAAATTGTGTTATGTTTTTTTGCAAGGGATGTATGTCACAATCACCTATGTTAGCCCCTGATCATGAGAAATTTAAAACACACCATCAAGTTTTAAGGAACTTGTGACACTTCTTATGCATGGCATGATATTTCCTTGCTGTTATGTTTTATTTAGATAGTTGCAAGAGATGTTTTAGTGTCACATTCCTGGACCGTCCTCACTAATTTTTTTGTTTTTTCTTGGTTTTTTGTTTGTTTGTTTGTTTTTTTTTTAATCTATATCCGTCATGAACTGTGATATCCTTAGGTAGTACTGCATATTTACTTGAAATTGGAATTTACTTATGAAGATGGAATGCACATTCTTCTTTATGTTGCCTTGGATTTACAAAACCAAAAGTAATCCACCCAAAATATCAAGAAATAATTTCAATCTATATATATATGGACTACCCTATATATCCTTGATTATATAGTTGTATGTGTTCATGTAATTTTCACTATGATAGTTCCTACCTTATGATCATCATACCACCACACTTACAAGAGACACACAATTAGGTTATTATACCTTATTATAATCATTCTTCCGCCCATACATTGGTCAACCATTGGGTTATTACACTTATACGAATAGGAGATCTTATTGTTGGTTTAATATAATGTTCATATGTAAATGAGAGAGAAGTTCCCAAGACTATAACTATTGCGGCCATCTCAAAACCCTTATTTTATATTCGACATGATTTTTGTATTCATAATAATCAACCTTCCAAGGTGTTCTCAACGACTACATACATATTTGAATGTTACTATCTACTCAACTGCTTTCCCATGGCCATCACTAAATGTTGATTTTAATTTATGTCTACTCTAACATTCCTAGGCTTGGTAACATAATGTCCTCAATATCATTTGGGTGCATTAC
The DNA here is from genome assembly GCA_000404065.3 of Pinus taeda. Lineage (NCBI taxonomy): Eukaryota > Viridiplantae > Streptophyta > Pinopsida > Pinales > Pinaceae > Pinus > Pinus taeda. The sequence continues at coordinate 109,516 of APFE030388273.1, read as the reverse complement.
CATTTAGCACTTATGTTAACCCTTTGATCTAAGGTTATAGTAACATCTACAATATGATTATTTGTCGCACTATAATTCTCTCCTTTCTAGGCTGTATCAATTCTTATTACTTATTAACTCTCCACATGATAATGTATTCCCGCTAGAAACACTTCCATGGTTTTCAAGGCAAAGGTGGCATCGTGAGACATTGTACCATTAGACCTGTAATGAAACTTGTCTGGCCACTTGTTCATGTCCACGTGCTGATCAAATAGGCCTCCTTTGGTTTGTCATACCATATATGGACAAAGGGTGCAGTTCGATCAAAATGGTCGAATGATGGGGAATGGGTTTCACAAACCCTAACTCTTGGTTTTGTGTTTGTTACCGGTACTCACTCCTTGATTGAACGTTTTCCAGTTCTCATACAGTGGAACCTTTGAGATGGACCTTGTGTCCCTTAGGGAGGAGAGATGGCACCTCTTTAACATCCTTTGACACATTTGGCCCACCACTGTAATTTCGTTTGCATGCCTTTCCCTCGTGAATGTTATGTTGTTGACATAGAAGGGGTACCTAGTGTCGTCCCTTTTTTGTCATGGTGTTTTTCTTTCATACAAGAATATTATGTGTTTGACCCAGGTAAGATTGAGTTTCGGTAATGATATCTTGGTATCTGAGTTTGTTTTACTCAATACATTTCTTTGATCATTCCTTTCATACCCTGACCCATGCATTAATTATTTATGTCAAATTTTTCTTGGTCTTGTTCTTTAATTGTTTCCAAGTTACCTAATTTATAACGCTACCCTTTAACCAAAGTACTGCAATCCATAGAATTTGGTTGAAGTTACCTACGGTACGCAACAACCACTAGAAGTGTGGCCAAGAGTTTCTTTTCCTTTGCACAAGGTAATTTTCATTATGTGCTTAGCTAAGTTTTATATTTTTGTTCGATTTTCCTTATAAGAAACTTGATATTTTACAGGTGATAGGTGATAAATGGTTTTATTTTGGCCTAACTAAGTTTAATCCTTTACTTGGCAGCTCATAAACTAGGTAACGCTCCAACAACATCGAGTAACAAACTTATGAATTTCCATCCTAATCTTTACTGAGACATTTCTTCACTCTGGTACCAATTAAAAATTTATTCTTGTGACTTGGAGTTGAGGCACTGCTCTTTCTTAATAGAGGTGTTTTTGGGTTAATTATCGCTTCTATGATTCACCGCAGTAAGTAATCCTCTTTCCCATAGGCATATTTCCTCCATTAAAAATTTTGATAATAATTAGTTTATGTGGAACTTCGGACATGTTGTTTTAGTAATTGCGACTTAATTTTTTTATATTTAATTTAGTTAACAAATCGAATTTCCTTGACATAGGTGCCAAAACAACAAGTAGAAAGAATTGGTTAACCTAGTAAATGTATTTTACCTCCAGAAAAATATATATATATATATATATATATATATTCCAGGGCATAAGAGTACTTACTTACTTAATTTCCCCTTTTTCCTATAGGTATCCCCATAACTATGGAAGTATCTTTGGTTTTTAACATTACACCAGATTTAAAGTGATTTTTCACTTCCAATCGGTGTTTTTCCAAGTTAGTTCGTACATACCTTAGGGTTTTGACCTTTGGCTTCTATATGACTTCATTATGGCCTAAGAGTTTTATGTTAAATTTATAATTTCACCGTGCCGGTCAGCAGTCAATGCAGTGTCAAAACCACCCAGCAGCAAACCTAAACCACCGGGAAGATATCGCACCGCTTTTGGCATAAAGCTGTTTCCGTATGATGGTGCTCCGATGCAGACATCTGGACAATCGTGACATCATCACCTGACACTTATGGGAAGGTAACTTTCGGTCAACTCACCTCTTCCAATATTGATTACACTCGTCCGTTTACCTCCAGCATTTACGTCCGTTGATTTACCAAAGTTGCACGGTGGTGTAAAGTACAGTGAGAAAGGGTGTTCCGATATGCATCCTCCGCCGTTTGATTAAAGCCTTCTCTCTCCGCCGTTCGATTCTCATGAAAGGTCTCCGACGTTTACACTGTCCAAAGTACATATGGGGCCTGTTAAAAATTAATGTAGCGTGGACCATACCTTATGGCCCATACCTTAAGTTAATACCTTGTAATAATTTTATGACATGTTTTGGTAAAATTTTAATGTCTTTCCTACGGCGAGTTAATACGGAGTATGGGCCGAAACCATAATGTAAGTTTTTTTTTATTTCTTTTTGGCATATGTTTTTAATAGGAGCGTTGACTCCATTGTAAGTTTTTAATTATTATTACACACGGGCATGAAAACCTCTGTTCGCAGCAGCGAAGAAAAACCATGGAAACCACAGAGTAGAAATTTTTGTATTGCAGGGGAGGAACGCACAGAAGTGCATGAATATTTTTTTGGTTTGAAATGTAAAAGGTTTTATGCAGCAGAGTAATTTTATCTTGGTAATGTAAGAAGTAAAAAGGAATGCACAACAGTGCAGGAGTAGCAGTGAAGTGAATGAAGAAAACCAGGAGGTTGTTTTATTTCAAATCCATGAATTGTTTCACACAGGTGAAAAGGTAAATGTGTAAAACTCTGTAATTTTGTTTTCACACAGCAGTGAATGTAAATGAAATATTTACACACAGTGGTGTAAAATTTCATAGGAGGCAGAGTAACTTTTGTGAAAATGTTTTGGTGAATCCCTCTGAGTGAAAGAGAATGAATATGTAAGTGTTTTTGTTTAATGAATAGAAATCATTTTATGGTGGTGAAATACTCTGTCCTGTGAAATTTTTTTTAAAAGACTTCTCTGTGTAAAAGATCCTGGAGCAAAGGAAACAGAGCATAGCCTCTGTGTTTTAATTTTCTGGTTTTGGTATTTTCCCATTGCAAACAACAAACAGAAAAATACCCAACAGTGGTATCAGAGCAGGCTTAGGCTCTTTGTAGGTGACAAAGAAGCTGAAGGGAGGAGTCTTTTGGTTGCAGCAGTGAGTTGTTTTTAAATACACAGTCAAGGATTTAGAAGCATATTCGAGGATGCAAGGAATGGCCAGCACAAGCACTGGTATAGGTATGTTTAACACCCAACTCCCACATTTCAATGGGAAGAACTATGACTACTGGGCAATAACCATGAGAGCCCTGTTTGCCTCTCAAGATTTATGGGAAATAGTTGAAGATGGCTTTGATGAACCAGCAGATGAAACTGAGTTTAATAGGTTAACTCAGGCAGAGAAAGATCTGCTGAAGAGAAATAGGAAAAAGGATTCAAAAGCCCGTGTGTTGTTGTATCAAGCAATGGACCAGAGTGTGTTTCCAAGGATGGCAGGAGCTAAGACATCCAAAGAAGCATGGCAAACCCTCAAGACAGCCTATCAAGGCATGGAGAAAGTGAGGACAGCAAAACTACAGTTGCTGAGGAGAGATTTTGAGAATCTCAACATGAAGGAGTCAGACAACATTGACTCATTCTTCACACATGTAATTGGTCTGGTTACACAGATGAGGACTCATGGAGAAACCATTGAAGATAGGAGGATTGTGGAGAAAATATTGAGGGTCTTACCCTCAAAGTTTGATGCTATTGTCACCACCATTGAAGAGACAAAGGATCTCTCAAACTTTTCAGTTGATGAGCTACATGCATCACTGACAACACATGAGCAGAGATTGAGTAGGAATCAAAAAACATCTCTAGAGCAAGCCTTCAAGACCCAGATGTCCTTTGGAAGAGGAAGAGGTCAAGGCAGAGGAAACAAGAGAGGAAGAGGCAGAAGCCAGAACAGAGGAGGAAGGAACAGTCCAGCAAATGCTCAAGGAAGAGGCAGCAATCCAAATCAGAACCAAGGCCAAGGCAGCAGCCAGCAAAGAGAACAACATCATGCTCAAGGACAAAGGTATGAAAAATCCAATGTCCAATGCTATTATTGTAAAAAAATATGGGCATTATGCCAGTGAATGTAGGAAGAAGCAGCATGATATGAGTAATAGACAAAATGCAAATGTTACTAGAGAAAACATCAGCCAAAATAATGTGTTGTTAGCTTGTAACATGGCTGAAACAAACAGTGAAGACATATGGTTTTTAGACTCAGGTTGCAGCAACCATATGACACGAAATATAGCTCTCTTTTCTGCCCTAGATAAAAATATGAAATCAGAGGTCACACTAGGAACTGATAGCAAAGTTTCTGTTATGGGAAAAGGGGAGGTAAAAATATTTACAAAGCAAGGAAAAAGGAAAACCATAGCAGATGTCTATTATGTCCCCGGAATGAGATGTAACCTCTTGAGTATTGGACAGCTTGTTCAAAAGGGTTACAATGTTTACTTTGTGAATGATGTGTGTACCATCATGGATATACCACCCAGCAAACGATGCATTGCTGAAGTGAGGATGACAAGGAACAGAATGTTCCCTCTCAGGATCAGGGCAGATTTGAGGAACAAAAATGTAATTGCAGCAGTGACCCAAGAGGCTTTCCAAAGCGTGGCAAAGGATGAAAATTGGTTGTGGCACTTGAGATTTGGACATCTCAATTTTGGAGGTCTAAACTTGTTGAGTAGAAAAGGAATGGTGAAAGGATTACCATTGATAGAGAAACCAGACAGCCTATGTGAAGGCTGCATTTTGGGAAAACAACATAGAGAAAGTTTTCCCTCAGGTAAAAGCATAAGGGTAAAGACACCCTTAGAAATCATCCACTCAGATTTATGTGGACCGATGCAAGCTGAATCATTAGCAGGTAACCAATATTTCCTAACTTTTATTGATGACTTTACAAGAAAGACTTGGATTTATTTTCTCAAAAACAAAAGTGAAGTGTTTGAGAAGTTCAGAAATTTCAAGGCACTTGTGGAGAACCAAAGCATGCTGCATATTAAAGTTCTCAGAACTGATAGAGGAGGAGAGTATATCTCCAAGGAATTCCTAAGATTTTGCAGAGAAAATGGAATTCATAAACAATTTACAGCAAGATACACCCTACAGCAAAATGGAGTTGCTGAAAGGAAGAACAGGACCATCATGGATATGGCGAGAAGCATGTTGAAGGCAAAGCATTTGCCAAATGACTATTGGGTTGAAGCTGTAAATTGTGCAGCATATATTCTGAACAGATGTCCTACAAAAGCAGTGATGAACAGAGTGCCAGAAGAAGCATGGAGTGGGAGAAAGCAAGGAGTCACCCACATGAGAGTTTTTGGATGTGTGGCCTATGCACACATTCCAGATCAGCTAAAGAGGAAGTTGGACAGCAAAGGGGAGAAATGTCTCTTCATTGGATACAGTGAGGAATCCAAGGCATACAGGTTGTATATCCCATCCACCAAGAAGTTTTTTATCAGCAGAGATGTTCAATTCATTGAAGAGGAAGCTTGGGATGGAAGCATAGAGAAAACAGTGAATGTTAAAAAATGTTTGTCTCATGATGAAGAAGATGAGAAGGTGGCTGAAATGCATCCCCAAACAGCAGCGCCAACACAAGGACAGCAAGGAACACCATTGAGGATAAATGAGAGTGCTTCTCCAAGCACACCACAAGGAGGAAATTCAAGTGCATCTTCAAGCACTTGCACACCAAATGAAAGAGGTAAGAAGTTCAGAAACCTAAGTGACATTTATGATGAAGGAATGAATCCTTATTTGCCTTGTTTTGTCATGTTGATGATCCCATTCATTTCGAGGAAGCAATTAAAGATAAGAAATGGATAGAAGCTATGGATGAGAAGATGAATGCCATAGAAAGAAACAAAACATGGGACTTGGTTGAGCTACCAAAAGGTAAAGAAGTCATTGGAGTGAAATGGGTTTACAAGACCAAGAGCAATGCTGAAGGCAAGATAGAAAGGCACAAGGCAAGGCTGGTTGTCAAAGGGTATAAGCAGCAGTATGGGAGAGATTATGAGGAGACTTTTGCACCGGTTGCAAGAATGGAAACCGTGAGAGCAGTGCTGTCCATAGCAACACAAAAAAATGGAAAATCTACCGAATGGACGTGAAGTCAGCATTCCTAAATGGAGTGTTAAAGGAAGAGGTTTATGTTGAACAACCTCTAGGCCATGAGAAGAAAGGTGAAGAGCACAAAGTGTGCAAATTGAAGAAAGCTCTTTATGGGCTGAAGCAAGCGCCAAGAGCATGGTACATCAGAATAGATTCATATCTATTGGATAATGAATTCGACAAGTGTGAAGGAGAACCCACCGTCTACATCAAAGAAAAAGATGGTAAGATTTTAATTGTGGTGTTATATGTTGATGATGTGATTTTTACAGGTAATGATGATCAGCTCATTAAAAATTTCAAATTAGTCATGAAAGATGAATTTGAAATGACTGACATGGGTTTCTTGAGATACTTCTTAGGTATAGAAGTAGATCAAAATGAAAATGGAATTTTTATCTCTCAAGCGAGATATGTAAATGAAGTGCTGGGCAGATTTAATATGCAAGAGTGCAAGGCAGCTATCACTCCCACAGTGATGGGATTAAAACTCAGCAAAGAGGACAGCAGCAAGGATTTTGATCCTAGCTTATATAAGAGCATAGTTGGCAGTGTCATGTATTTAACAGCAACTAGGCTAGATATAATGTTTGCTGTTAGTTTAATTTCCAGGTTCATGGAGAGGCCAAAGGAAGCACATTGGCAAGCAGCGAAAAGAATTTTGAGGTATGTCAAAGGCACTAAAAGTTTTGGAATTTTATATAAAGTCTCAGGACATTCAGATTTGGTTGGATACACTGATAGCGATTGGGCTGGAAGTGTTGATGATTGGAAGAGCACTTCCGGTTATGTTTTTCACATGGGCTCAGGAGCCATCTCATGGGCTTCTAAGAAGCAATCCATTGTAGCATTGTCTACAGCAGAGGCTGAATATGTGGCAGCTACAGTAGCAGCATGCCAAGCAGTGTGGATGAGAAGGATGTTGAGAAGCTTAGGCCAAGAGCAG
>APFE030388273.1:73787-93836 GCA_000404065.3 Pinus taeda | reverse complement strand
GGTGAAGTTGTTTTGCAGCACTGCAGAACAGAGGATCAGCTGGCTGACATCTTGACAAAACCATTGCCAAAGAAAGGTTTTGATCATTTCAGAAAATGCCTCGGTATGCAGCAGCTGAAATTAAGGGGGAGTGTTGGAAATTAATTCCAACTGCAGATCTGATCTTCAGCAATTAATTTCAGATTGTTCGGTGTCGCAAAAGTCCACTGATATTTTGAGCATTAAATTCAGAATTAAATCCCCTGCAGACAACCGACTTGTTTTTGCTGAAAAGGCATCATCGCCTTGCATCACCGCCTTGTGCAATAAATACAGAGATAAAGATCAACAGATTTTTTGATTAGTTTATAGTTTAATTCAGATATTTATTTTCCTATAAATGTAACGCACAGCAGTTCTGTTTATTAATCAGGCAGTGCAAAAGATTTCTGAACAACAGTTCTGTTTTCTGTCTAAGTGTAAGAATTTTAGAACAGTAGTTCTGTTTCTGAGAGAAGGTTAGAAGAACAGAGTGTGTCTCTTCTGTAATTGCACAACAGTGCTGAACCTGCGATTTTCTGAGATAGAAAATCGATTTCTGGAACTGAAGCGTTCCTCTCTTGTAACAGTTAGTTTTCTATATCAGTTTTTCTTTACAGTTTATAAATACAAGTCTACTGTTTTGCTGATTTTAAGTTGCTGTTACACCAAGTGTCAAAAACACTTTGATTTCACTCTGTAAGTCTATTAGTGATTTGACGCCCTTTGATTTAGTTGCTGTTACACAAAGCGTCACTTTTCTTAAAGTGCCTTAGCGTCAAAACAGTTTTCTGTTTTTCTGAGTTATTAAAAAAAACAGAGTATTTTTCCCATTGCTGCAACACCACGATCAGCGTTGCTGCAACACCAGTTACAACAACACAGTTTTCTGTTTTTTCTATGTTAACAGAAACAAAGTGTTATTTCATGTTGCTGCAACACCGATTCCTTTTGCTGCAACACCAAGTCCAGAGAACGAAATTTTTAGTTTTCTGAGTAAAAACAGAGTAGTTTTGTTTTGTCTGTTTGTTTAGGAATTTAGCAGAAAATTCCATCATATCAGAGAGTTGTTCTGGGATGTTTTGTGTTATGGAATTCACCTTAAAATTCAAACATTATCCAATCTCACTTACCAATGAGATTTTAGTTGGCAAGAGTCTCATTTATAAGTCTCTCACTCGCAAGTACATACATCCTATTTATTTATTAATAATTATGCTTTTATAGAATTGATCAATTTTTTTTCCATGGCTTCTTCACCATAACTCAATCTAACTAAACAATATTATCACAATAGAGGGATATTACATTCTCCTCCCCTTTTATTAACACTGTCCTTAGTGTTTGTTGTCTAGATTATTTTTCCTGGAATCTTGTTGGATGATTTTTTCACTTTCCATATGCTTGCTCCCATGTATCATTGAATTTTTATCCTATGCAACAGCTCAATTCCATAGCCGGATCCCTTCCTGATTTAAGATACCACAGTTTTTGCCAGATGATCTCCCTCAACATTACTTGTAGTAGTTTCCAATCGATTAGATGAAAATTATCTTGTACTTGTTTTGTAAGTAACGACATATATGAAGACTTTTCAATTTTGAACATGACTAAAAAATACTAATTAGTATGCTACAATGCCAATTTGGTGGGTCCTGTTTAGTTTTAGTATTTTACAAAACCCTTCATACGTTTAGATAAATTCCATCTTTCTCAATCAAAAGGCAACTACTTCTTGTCTTGCATTGTTTGTTTCACTTACAATCATCTTTTTCATTTTCATTTGGGATGACGACTCAACTTGAATTCACCCATAGTTTTACCTTCATTCCATGCCCTTTGTCCATCATACATGTTGAATGTATGTTTTATAACTTCCACCTACATTCAACATATTATTCACATGCATCGAATAAGGTCAGCACCATTATTATATATATTACTTCAATAGACCCAAGGCCATGCTCAATAACATAAATATTTCTATTTGTAACTTTAACATACATAATTGTATCTTACTTTGCACATTTTTCATAGTAAGATAACAATTAGCAATGACCTGTTTGTAGCATATTATAATTTAGGTATGATTCTATTACCTGTGCACCGAATATTTAGCTATATTTTCTTAACTTATAACTGTTAGGTTATGATTAAAATAACCTACAAGTGGACTCAACTATGCCCATCTTTAATTATTCATCATTACCCATGTTAGTAGTCAACAAGCTTTTCATTGTTTGCCATTTTTTCAGCATAATGTATTTCACACTGTATAACACTTTTTTTTTCTTTTTTCATTCAACAATGTTAGCTTCTAATTTCAATTTTGAGATTGTTCCATCCTTATCATTACCACTAATTTAGGGTTTATTAGTAGTTGTTAGGAGCTAATGTAATTTGAAATCATTATTTTGGTATCCTCTCATTCGTTATGCAGATGTCTTACAACTTTAGGTGTAGTTCATCCTACACATGGTTCTAACATCTTGTGGATCTGATCCCAAAATGACCTTAATCAAGTCGATCCCTATCGTTCTTCTCTTTGTTTTTTGTATATTTTTTTTCCATTTAATGACACTTCTCATTCCTATTATTATTGGTATTTAGAAATTGGAATTTATAATGTTCATCCATAAGGAAAGTCTATAACTTCATTAATCGAGGAGATCACCAATTCAACCATTGGTTTTCTTGTAACAAATTTCATTTTCTTCCCAAATTTTTATTAGTTATTAAAACCATTCCACTCTAAACATCTTTGTCAGTTTAATTCTCAATCATATAAAATTCACAATACATATGCTATTAACTTTTGGTTTCTTGATATGAAAATTAACCATGCTCGAGATTTTTTTTTTTTTTTTATGAAACCTTCCTTGTACCAACTTTATCTACTCTATATTCCATGTAGAACATAGGGTCCATGTTCATCATGATGATTCAATGTAGAATTCTTATGACCTTCAAACTTATACTCACTTGTTTTCTTGAGTTTCTAACTTATCGGCTGGAACAAGGTTTTCCTATCGATTTTTTTTCTTTATAAAAAGGAAGTTCACTATACCAGATCTTGAAAATATTGATATTCTTTTTTTTTAATGAATTGTTTACTTATACTCTTGGTGATGAACCATAATTGGTTTAATAGAAATAAAATGCAATCATTTTACCTTCTAAAATGACCTTCAACCCATCCAGTTTGTTCTACACTTGGCATTCACCCTCCATATCGCACTTGGCCTACATGCCTTAGCTGTATTTTTTTCTTTCTTTAATTTTACTGGAGACTTTAATTGTCAATATTAGTCCAAGTCATAGTGATATGCTATCATGTTATGCATTTATACCAAATTCTTCGTGGATCCTTCATCTATGTAAATTTCCATTTACATACATACATACATACATACATACATACATACATACATACATACTAACATACATACATACATACATACATACATAATATATATATATATATATATATATATATATATATATATATATATATATTTATATATTTAAAGAGGATGTTTAGTAATAATATATTATCCTCTAGGTGTGAATATATTTTCATTCTAGCATAATGGCTATTCAATCAAGTGATATTTCCTTATTTTATTGATTGAGATACATATACCCTTACTCTTGATTATCTTATTCTAAATTTTTTAGTCATTTATATGCTCGATCTAAATCATATAGTTGGTTATAGAGTTCAATTGTCTTTAATTGGTTACAGGATCTTAAAGATTGAATCGATGAAACATGTGGCATAATCAAATTGGAGGAATTTGTACCTAACGATACTTGTATCCTCCATTTAATTGTCACCTCTCATTTACTCACCTAAATATATTCTTGGTAGGGTATCTGAATTGATGTTGGTAGGCTCACAATGCTTTCCATTGAACCATCCTTATAAGTAACATAGTACATATGCCATTAATTCTATATTTTTTTTCTTGTTGCTTCTTTATTTTTTTTTTACGTTAACTATGAGCTAATAGTTCTTAACTCCTTCTTTAAATCCATTTCCTATCTATGTTTATATGCATCATTCGACTTGTGTCTTATAGACACACTGCATACTTCAACAAGTTCATATAAATACTTAAGATTCCCAACTTCTCAGTTCAAGTTATTATTTTATTTTCTCTTAATTAACGACGATTCTTGTACGATACAATTATTATGCATCCAAGGCACATTTCAGCCTTCATTTCTCTAATAAAAAAATGTATTTAGCACACTTTTCCCTTTAAAGGGAATATTTTCCACCACCCATGTCACTGATTTGAGTGATTCTCGCCACTACTCAGTGCCCTTCACCACTTTTCTCAGTTGATCTTTACATCCATACTTAAGGCTATATGTGTTAATAAACTTAGTGTGGCACATATGTTATTGGTCATTTTAAATTCAACCTCCAAAAAAATATATTTTTAGAACATTGGCACACAATTTCCTTAGCAATGGCATTGATATCCCATTATTACCCAAATTATCCCTTATTCACATAACAAGTAGATCTTTGTCATTAGATTAGACATAATTGTAGTTGGGTTGGAAAAAAAAGAAATGGTATCACCTTTGGTTTTTGTATAAGACAACAAGAAGTTGTATGTGAAACATCGCCACATGTTTGATTCAGATTCCTCCTAAATCTAGCATGTATCTCTCCTTTTATTGTGATTCAATTCATATTCTTTCAACTTTATCACTGCAAACCTCCTAAAAGATTCCATCCCTAGGTCTTCATCAATCTATTGATATAAAAACCAACTTATTACCAATATTATCTCTTGAATCTTAATTCATTTTTTCTTCTAATTGTGACATACTGCAGCTCATTAGTAGTGAAAAGGTCAGAACACAAGCCAAATTTGATTGAGTTGACTTTGATAATAATGATTTCCATCTTATTTCCCTCATAACCAAATTATTTAGTTTTCTCATAGGAATTGAAAATTCCTTCTTTTATTTGAGTGTCTTGTAATAATTAAGTGACATGTGTGAAATGACCTCATATATAGCAATCTTCCAAAGGAAACCAATTTGTATGTCAGGGATGATTTAGATCATTTTTTATTTAGATACGTCGCGGATAATCTACTTTTTGTTTTTTTTCAAGTCTAAGCTTGCTACTAGAAATTTAGTTTTGCAATCGTAGGTTAGCAATAGGCTCTAATATTGAACCTATAGCTCTGATACCATCTTTCTTGTGCCTAGTCTGTCCTCCCTAATTTTATTTTTTTTTAAATCTATATCCATCATAAATTGTGATATCCTTAGGTTATGTCTGCATACTTACCTGAAACTGAAATTTACTTATGAAGGTGGAATACTTTTTTGTGTTTCCTTGGATTTACAAATCCAAAGGTATTCCACCCAAAATATCAAGAAACAATTTCAATCTATATATATATGGACTACCCTATATACCCTTGATTATATAGCTATATGTGTTTGTGTGATTTTCACTATGATAGTTCCTACCTTATGCTGGTCATACCACCACACTTACAAGAGTCACACACTTGGGTTATTATACCTTATTATAATCATACCACAACCCATACAATGTTCAATTGTTGGGTTATTAAACTTATATGATTGGGAGATCCTAATGTTGGTTTAATATAATGTTTGCATGTGCATGAGAGATAAGTACCCAAGACTATAACTATTGCACCCCTCTTGAAACCCTTGTTTTATATTTGACATGATATTTATATTCATAATAATCAACCTTCCAAGGCGTGCTCAGTGACTATATACATATTTGAATGTTACCATGTACTCAACTAGTTTCCCATGGCCATCACTAAATGTTGATCTTAATTTATATGTCTACTATATTATTTTCTCACTTTCCTAGGCTTGGTAACATAATGTTCCTCAATATCATTTGGGAGAATTACAATTTGGTGCATATGTTAACACTTTGTTCTAAGGTTATATTAAAATTTACTATATGATGATTTGTTGCACACTAATGCACTCCTTACTAGGATATATCATTGCTTATTACGTATTAACTCTCCACTAATGTATTCCCGCTAGCAACCCTTCCATGGTTTTCAAGGAAAAGGTGGCATCATGTGACGTTGTACCATTAGTCCTGTAACGAATCTTGTCTTGCCAGTTTTTCATGCCCCCTACTGATCACATGGACTGCCTTTGGTTTGTCAGACAATATATGGACAAAGGGTGTAGATCATTCGAAATGATCGAACAATGGGGAATGGGTTTTACTAGCCCTAACTCTGGTTTTTGTGTTTGTTAGTGGCGCTCACTCGTGGATTGAATGTTTTCCAATTCTCATACATTGGATGGTTTTACAGTGGAACCTCTGTGATGGATGATATGTCCCTTAGGAAGGAGAGATGGCACCTCTTTAACATCCTTCAGCACATCTAACCTGCTATAGTAATTTCATTTACATGCCTTCCCCTTGTGAATGTTATATTGTTGACATAGAAGGGGTACTTAGTGGTGTCCCTTTTTTGTCATGGTGATTTTTCTTTCATACATAAATATTATATGTTTGAGCCATGTAAGATTGAGTTTCATTGATGATATCCTGATATCTAATTTTTTTTACTCAATACATTTGATTGATCATTCCTTTCACACCTTGACCCGTGTGTTGATTCTTTATTCTTTAAATGTTTCGAAGTTATCTAATTTATAACCCTGCCCTATTACCAGAGTACTCAATTCCACATAATTTGGTGGAAGTCACCTATAGTATGCAACAACCACTAGAAGTGTGGCCAAGAGTTTCTTATCGTTTGCACCAGGTAATTTGCATTCTCTCCTTAGATAGATTTTATATTTTTGTTTGATTTTCCTAATAAATCTTTTGATATTTTATGGGTGACAGTTGAGGAATGGTTTTCTTTTGGCCTAACCAAGTTTAATTCTTTACTTGGAAGCTCATCAACTGGTAATGCTCCAACAACTTCGAGTAGCAAACTTTTGAGTTTCATCCCTAATATTTACCGAGACGTCTCTTCACTCTGGTAACGATTACGAAGTTATTCTTCATAATGTGAGTCAAGACATTGCGCTCTCTTGGTAGATTCTTTTCTGGGTTAATTCTCACTTCTATGATTTGCTACAGTGAGTACTCCTCTTTCCCATAGGCATATTTCCTCCATTAACATATTTGATAACCATTAGTTTATCTAGAACTTCAGACATGTTCTGTCAGCAATTATGACTTAATCTATTTATCTTTAATTTAGTTAATAAATTGAGTTTCCTTGACAAAGGTACCAACACAACAAGAGGAAAGAATGGTTTAACCAGGTAAACATGATTCTACCTTAGGAAATTTCGGATATATATATATATATATATATACTTGGGCAGAAAAGTACTTACTTACTTAATTTCCCTTTTTTCCTACAAGTATCCCCATAACTTTGGAAGCATCTTTGGTTTTTAAGGTCACACCAAATTTAAAATGTTTTTTCACTTCCAATCGGTGTTTTCAAGGTCGGTTCGTACATACCTTAGGGTTCTGACCTCTAGCTTCTATACGACTTCGTTATGGCCTAAGCGTTTGGAAGGATTTCCAAAGTAGCCAATCGTTAAATTAGCAACATAAGTTACGTCCATGTATTTAGAATATGACCTCATTAGTAGGCTACTATAATTATAGTCCAATTACATTGAATGACTTGAATATCTGAGGACAATTTGTATGTTTACTTTTTCTCCGTGATTTTGTTAATAGAGATTATCTCTCGATAGTAGAGTTAAATAACCTAGAGAAAATATTGTATTTTGATTTACATAAATATTAATATACATAATGAAATTAGTTTTATGAGTCCAATGATGATTTATTGAACTGTGTTCGTTTAGGGATAATGTTACTCTGTGAATGTTAACTGTGATTCAAATTTTTAGATGTGATTTGAGACTATAATTGCTCGTCTCTATTTATAGCTTTACTCTGCATCAATATATAATATATATATATATATAATATATATATAATTATATTATATATATATATATAATATATATATATATATATATATATATATATAATATATATATATATAATATATATATATATATATATATATATATATATATTATATATATAATGATTTGGTTATGTATCAATGAATATGTTCGCTAAGTATGCTTTACTAACATCCATTATAGCAATCTCAATTTATTTTGGTAAAATTTTATCTGCAATAACTCATTACAAGGTTAGTTCATCATTCGATTGTTTCATTAGTTTGTTTCACTATCAAAATAGTAAATACCTCCATCCCACTTTTGTCTACATACGAAGATTAATCTCATAGAATTTATCAAAAGATTTATCTGGCTCATATCATAACATCCATAAATAACTTTGCTTTTAGCTTAACATAGACTATCAATATGTATGCGATTTCTATAAGTTTTCTTTACCACTGGTTATCTAAATGTATCCATAGTTTTTCCTAGTAATGGAAAGTCCTCCCATTACATACTATATTATAATATCAAAACCCCTTTCTATATCCCTACGCACAAATACTTGCCTATGATATGATGGCAAAAAATTGCTCCTCTTTAAATATTTACCTTTAAACAACTGCATGTAGGATAGTAATAAGAATTATTCCTGTTCCTAAACACCTAAACCTTGCATGTAAATATGGAACCAGTCGAATTTAAGTCCCTACAGTTCTGGACTATTTCTCTAAAATAAATCTATATACATATATTTACTCATCTATCAATCATTCAACTCCGCTTATCATGCTTACCTAGATCCATTAAATGTCTACATACACTTGTATTAAGGCACTTCTATCAAAGCTATGCATAATCTGAAAATATTATTACGCAAGGAAATAAGTAACTGAATATTTTCTTAATTCTGATTTTCATACACAAAGAAAATCCTCTTCATTTTAATTAAGCTCAACTCCTTTATCAACAACTATCATCATTAAAATTTATGTTATCAAACTTAATATCATTCAATTTTCCATAACAGTACCCATGCACAACACTATTTTCACATAGCAGAAAATCTAACCGTAACTTTGACAATGAGACACTTAGGAATGGTGCACGTTTCTCGACCCAAACTCAAAATGAATGCCAACAGTTCTCCCCCGAGCTTAGATGCTCTTTCCAAAATCAAAAACTCCTTGTTGATCCCTTCCAAAGGTATTTAATACCTTCTCTTCATGATAGAGTTTCTTTTAGGAGTGTCCTGCTTTTGTGGAATTCCATATCCACTTGTCTAGGATTTTCCATAAAATACAACCTTTCTCTCTCGTGGTGCTTTTATGTGTTTTTCCCAATATTAGCATCTTTCTCTAGCTAAGCAGCTTAATGGATTTTTCTCTCCCATCCATTAAACTTATACAGAATTCGTCTAGAATTATTATCATGAAGGGATTATCCAATCTCATTTACCAAAGTATTTTAGTTGGAAAGAGTCTCATTTCTAAGTGTCTCACTCCCAAGTACATACATCCTAGTTATTTATTAATAATTATCCTTTTAAGAATTATTCAAATATAATCTTTTTTCCACGAATTCTTCGTCATAACTCAATCTAACCAAACTATAATATTGCAATGGAGGGATATTACATTTGGACTCATTATGCCCTTGGTGGTTCATTAATGATGAGTGATTATGCTAGAATTGCATCATTAATGGTTAGATTTTAATGATTCCTTATGACTATGTAATGATGATATGTAGAATAATGTGATTCATGTGTTTTTATGTTACTCAAAAATTAAGGTTACTGATGACATGTATATGTATTAAAATTAATATTATATGTTTCTATGATGATTTTGTACAAATGGAACAACTTATGATAGATTGAGATATCATAAATGGATGGGTAATGATATTCAATGAGAGGGCTCATTCTCTCATGAGGAAGACCAACTTGAGCTAACATAAAGGATCCTTGGGGATGGGAAAAGACTTGAAAAGGAACACTAAAGTAGATTGAGATGAAAGGGAAAAATCAAATAGATTGTAATTTAATTTTGTCTTACTTAGCACACTTGTAAATTCACTCATAATCCCAATTTAACCTTATATGAGTTAGTTTGGGAAAGGGGACAATGGCTACACTTGATAACCACTCAAAAGTGACTCAAGAAAGGAAAATCTCATTTTAGAATGGGGCCCTGAAGGGAAACTATGGTAACTAATGCATGAAGAATGAGACAACAACTCTTGTATATGAACTTGACATCTAAATATTGCTTTTAATTGGCCCTGGAACATAATTTTCAAAGCTAAATTGCTAAGGGAATGCAAGTGGTATTAAGATCCTTGTTGAAGAAGGGGCTACCACAACCAAGGGGTATTTTTTCCAAGGGGATATAAAGTGGTTTTAATACCCATGTTAAACTAAATATATTATGATTTGTGGACCCTACTTCTTATTCTCATTCCATTTTGAACTAATTGTTGCATGATGTTTGCATGGGGGCTTCACTAGGGGAGTAATACCATACCATGTGCATTCATATTGGGGGATATATATTGAGTAAAAAATTATAAAATATATTGAGCATATAATAGGTGGTAAATGGTTTTTATATTGGAAGGTATAAAAAATGAAACTGAAAGTTAATGAAAATGTATAAAGGGGTATAAAAAATGTTAATGAAAAAATGGATACCTACAATATCTAATCAAAGTAGGGGTTTTTAAATAGGGAAGGTGTATTGAGTTTATAGTGGCAGGGGGTTAAATAATGTGGTTTTTAGAAACATTTTCCAATATGTAGTAAAATTAAGGGTATTGTTTAGGATGCCACGAACGCACAGGCTATGTCAGAGCTTCATTGAGTGAAGCCCCCACAGTTTTTTGTACCATAATTATAATTCTCATTGGGAATTAGCCCTACTGAAGGATAACTTATGTAAATAAAGAATTTGTATTGGTAGGGAGGAAATACCACTTTAGATAAATTCCCACACCCCACCTCCCTAGAATTATATTAACTATGGAACCTTGTTAGAAGTAACTTAAATTTGAAATTGTAAAGATGAGGAACTTAAGTAGCCTATCATGTTTTATGTGAGTTAATTATGATGCGTTATTTAATATATGTTTTATGATGTACTATTTTAATATATGATCAATAAGAATTCACTCCATTATTTTATGGTGATTTTTTTATTTATAATATGCTAGTGTGATACCTTTACTTTGTTTTCCTATGGATTATTGTACCTCAATGATCTGTAACTATCATGGATATTCTACCAGACAATTTATCACAACAAATATACTAAAATATATTAGAAAATATGAAATCTACAGTATGAGGGTTTATTTATCCTTGGATTTTTGGATATGTTAATCATTATTTATTTTGTATGCATGCAAATTATAATTACCCAAAAAATAGAGGACAATGAAATAAAACTCAAAAACCAATAATGACACAACATATATCATGGGAAACCCTTCTTGGAAAAAACCCAATTGGAAGGTAGGGGCCATTGTACTCTCTTTCTCTGCATATAACATATATGCAAGTATAAAGAAGTAAGACTTGTGACTTGTGGGCTACTAGAATATACAAATCATCTTTGTGTGCCCACTCCCTATCCATCTTGGTTACTTTTCTCTTCTATTGAACAAAATGCCCTTGAAAAGAATGGAACCCCTTTTCATCCCAATGGCCCAATTGTAATACATCTCGATAACCTACTAGTGGTAAAGTTTGACTCCAACTCTTAACTAGATTGCAATATGGAGTATTCTAGGGTCTTCTTAATCATAATCAGGTGTCTATCCCATTTTCTATGAATAATATGGGTTAATGTGACATCCTCTTGAATTATGGTGGTCAAAACATGATAGTTAACTTCTGAGTGGCATAAATTTTGCATACAGATTCAAATTGATGTGATTTTTGTGTTTTTGGAAAGGTGTATGTATGTAGAATAGGAGAAGAAGTTGTGGAACTAATGTAATAAAGTTTACTCACCAAAAAATACCATTCTATGGCTCTAACTACTCCAAGAACATTTACCCCATTTGCCAAAGTGTTTATGTTAGTAAAAATAGTCTAGTGAGTTAATTCCTCCACTTTTTTTCACTTTTAAAGTATTGAAATGTATGACAAACAATATAATGATCCAATTTAAATCACCTAAGATTAAGAGAAAAAATATATATATTCCACAATAACATCCATGCAAGTTATTGAAAACTAGTATTAGAGCATCTAAAGTAAAAAATAAGGACCTCTAAATTACTTGATATTAGAGGAAATATATTTTCTTTATAAGTGACATTCTTTCGTATTGATTTAAATCTAAAATTGTACATATTATTTAATAAAACTTTTGAGATCTATGATAAATTGTTTTGTCATACACATTACAATTGTGTTCTTCATCTATTATGATTATTTCAAAATAATAATAATATAATAATATATAATAATAATAGTTAAAAAAAAAATTAAATTATTCATAAAATAATAAATAAAATATGTAAATTAAAAAATTATCTGAGCAAATATTAAAAATAAAATAAGTTCATTATGACATATTATTTTTGTTAAAAAATAAAAATTAAAAAATTTAAATTATGTATTTTTATTTAAATAAAACCCAATTTAATTTAATTTTATCTTATTTTATCGTCTTACAAAAATCGAGGGCAATAGTTGTTGCCTCTATAAAGGGTCTCAAAATTGTGTATGCTTTACCAGGTAACATTAAAAACAATATAAAAAACCTTAAAAGAAAAGTACAGAAAGCCACCATTTTGCATTCATGAATGAAATGCCGGAGGTTAGGCAAAGTGGACAGTCCCGAATCCATTGTCGACATCCTTTGAACACCAAGATTGGGAGAGGAAGAACCAGTTTCCCTAGTTCAAATCTGCTTTGATTCTATTATATATAACACATAAAGTTTTTTGCAAATTAATAATGGTTAATAGAAATATTATATTTATAAGAAGAGCTTCAGCTTAAATCACATGAAAAAGATATTTGTCGACGCATTTCGAACCAACTAGTGTGGTTCATCGTCAGGACAAGTTGAATGCTATCACTAAAAATTAAAAAATATGATTAACTAATATTGTTTATATTAAAATAAATATATTTATATGTGTGTTTTATTTTATTAATATATAATTGTTTATAATTATATCTATTAAAATATGTTTTTAATATAATAATAAATCACTTTAAATTGAAAATATTGTAAAAACTAAACAACTCATAAATAAAACTTCACCAATTATCTTACAAATAAATAAATTTCAATAATAATAAATACCTAATATAAACTACTATATGACAAATAAATAACCGAAATAAAAATAAATTTATTTTGATTATTAAACATGCAAATTATAAAAATAAATTTATTTTGATTATTAAGCATGCAAATTTTATAAAAATAAATTTGAACTTTACACATTTTTCAAATATGACGACATTAATTTCGAATCGCATAATAGCAATATTAAGATGTCGAGTTCGAGCTATAATGCTATTATCATAAAAATAAATTTGAACTTTACTCATTTTTAAAATATTACCACATTATTTTGGAAATCCATAATAGTAATATTAACCTGTTTTGTTAGAGCTATAATGCTATTATTATCCATGTTTCAAGGGAGTAGATATTGCAATAGGTTTTTGTCAAATTCATATTAGTTTGGGTTTGATTAAAAAAGTTTGGAAAAAAAAATCTATAGTATAACATTACAAATTGAAATATATGATTTTTTTAAAATAATTTAATTTATTTATGTTTAATTTGATTGGTTATCAAATTGAACATGCTATTAACTTTTGTCTCTATTAATGTGCACGTTACTTCTACTAATTAACCAGAAGTACATAGATCACATCAAGGTATAAGATGAACTTTTATGATACAATTTGTTTTGGGAAGGAGATAAAATTATTGCTAATGAATATAATCATTTTATATTCTTATTTGTAAAAATGGCTATGTTTAATAATAATCTAATAAACATCAATATGATATTAAAATTATATATCTATAAATGATTATTAAACAAATCAACAATATATATTTACATTTTTTTATTAATGGTATAGGAGAGATAATATTTTATTTTACATTAACGGTTTGAAGGGTAGAAGTCCCACTTAGGTTTTGTGCAAACTT
The DNA here is from genome assembly GCA_000404065.3 of Pinus taeda. Lineage (NCBI taxonomy): Eukaryota > Viridiplantae > Streptophyta > Pinopsida > Pinales > Pinaceae > Pinus > Pinus taeda. The sequence continues at coordinate 79,635 of APFE030388273.1, read as the reverse complement.
AACACATAATGAGATTTTACACTATAAGAAGAATGATATTCAAAATAATAAGATATTTGTAATACTAATAAATATAAAATTTTCCATATTCACAAACCAAGATATAATGGAAATTTATGATAGGACCTCTATACCTAGGTCTAATAATAATATTTTCATAAGACCATAGCCCCAAACTATACAAAGCCAAATGTAAACTATTAATAATTATTTCTATGTTGCAATACAAATAATGTTAATTTACAAAATTTAATAATGTATTTAATTACAATTTAAAATTAATCTAATTATAACATTTTTAAATTTATTTTTTTTGTATTTTTTTTTGTTTTCTACTTTAATTTAACTATATTTAAACTAAGTAGCACGGACTAGCTAGCTACTATGTAACCCTTGTTGAATAAAAAATTTTTTAATGTGATTACAAAGATTTGAAGATGATGATTTCATATTTGAGATTCAGTTTAGATGCACGGTGTCATAGCAGACGTCATGATAAAATACTTTGGTGTCATAACAAACATCACGGTAGATGTGAGCAGAGGTAATAGGTAGACGCCAGGAGAGGTAATAGGTGTTGGTGGATGACAAATATTAAGCAGTATGACTCGTTTATTGGTTTTCCATTTTGATTGGCTCGTTGTCTTTTTAGATGGAAAAGTAATATATCAATAACTTACTACATGGCGATGATTAATATTACGGGTTGCAACTTGGAGCAGATGCATGGCGCCCCGCCACAGAAAAAGTTTTTGACTTTGGTGAAAGAAATAGAGCACTGGGCAGTGCTCTGATACCACATGAAAGAAACAGAGCACCGAGCAACGCTCTGATATCACATGAAAGAATTGGCAAAGCACACAACGCTCTGATACCAACTGAAAGAACTTAGAGTAAACAACCCTTTGATACCAATTGAAAAGATACAGAGGAAACAATGGAAACACAGCTATGACTGTTGAAATAAACTGTAAGAAAAACCAAACATTAATTTACATAAGATCAAAGCAGCTACAATTGCGTACAATGTAGACTATGAGTCCTGAGACTCTGCATCTATCTTCTATCTCAGATCAACTGAATTTATACATAAATTAAGTTAGTTAGTTGCCCCTTTAATTCAAAAAGGGTTATGGCGGTGATGGCCCTTCGAAGTTGAATAGGTTAATGTGGTTGCGCCCCTTCAAGTTTGAGTAGGTCATGGTGGTGACGGTGAGGCGGTGTACAATGTGGCGGTGGTGGTGCATTAGTGAAATGACAGATGTAATTATTTTCAACACTCCCCCTTAATTACGACTTGCAACTTAACCATGACTTAACAAAACTTAAACATGCTTGCTGGTCTAAGTCTCAGCTAAGCTTACAATGACTCAAAACTTTGACATCAACTCTTCTGCTCGATTTCTTTTTCCTTTTCTTCCAGATCCTATATCCTTTGAATTGCTTCATCTTTGTCTTTTTGGCGTACGTTCCAAATTTCAGTTTCTTCATTTGTTGTTGGAGCTCTACCATCGTTATATCTTTATTTATCATAAAAGCATATAAAATCATTTCAAACTCACCATGGATGTCTTCTACGTCTTCAAAAATTTGTACGTATGTGGATTGTTGCCATATGTCATCTTCTATAGTTTCCTCTACATCATCAATATTTTGATTATCAATTTGTTGCAACATAAGTTCATAATAGAACTTTATTTCTTCAGGGCTCCAATACAAGAAAATTTCATTTTCATTTTCAATATCATCTATATTGTCTTCAATATTCATAATTGCTATTTCTACGTAGTCATCATCAATATATGGTTTTTCAACCCATGATTCAAGGAACTTTAATTCTTCTTCATAATTAGCACACTGGAAATCAATGTTAGGATTAACAATATTTGTAGAACCACATTGGTTATGTTCCTTCTTTGACTTTTCCTCTGTGTTTGTTTTCTCTTTGTGGGCTTCTTTCTTTGTCTCTAACTCTATTTCTTCCTCTATCTCTGTCTCTCTTTGTGTCTCTTCCACTTGGCTTTCAGACGCATGTGGTATTCTCTCGCCAAATACTAATGTATCAATAAGATGTTTATGTGGCATCATCTGCAACCACTCGTCACAAGTTAATTGTTTTTCATCAAATTTAACATCACCAATTTCAATTGATAGATCCACTAAACTAGATGCTTCTCCATTGACAACATTATCTATGCCAAAATCAACGTCTGTTGATAACACACCATCAACATTGTGATCCACATTCAAGTGAGATTCACCAAACTCTTCATCTCTCTGTAGATTTGCTGCGACAAATCCATCTTCATTCTTATCTTCAAGCACTGCTACAAGAGGCTGAACAACACTATTGTCTTCAACTTTATTACTCCCCCTTGCACCAAATTCTGCTTCGAGGATCTTCCATGCTTCATTGGAAGTTGTAGCTTCTGCTACCTTGCAGAAAAACTTCTCATCCAATCCTTGTTTTATAAAATTTAATGCTAAATCATCACATACTTCATCACATGGCTTGTTAGACGAATGTTCAATTAAGTCTTTAGCTCGAAGAAAAGTTAGCATTCTAATAACCCATAAATCAAAATATTTACCAGTAAACAGAGGTGGTGGTAACAGATCAAAACTACACCAATCACCTTCGATTTCTTCTTTGTCTTTGGCTACTTCTCAGTTCCTTGGCATCTTCTTTAATCGAGCTTTGTGACCCATGACTAATATGTTTCGTGTTTCTAATAGCTGCTTTCTTATAAATGCTTTCATGATTGAATAAGGATATGTTCCCTATCACCCTCGAAAAAAATATGATGTTTAATATGCACTCCGTAAGACACAATCTTTATCCACAAGAGTATCCTGCTTGACAAAACAAGCCAATATTTTTATAAACTAACGAACTTTGCAAACTTGCAAAGTTAACAAAACATCCCAGTTAACAAAACATCCCAAATTGATGAACCTTGCAAAACCCTTTAAAAACAACTTTTTTAATCTTTTTAAAAAACCAATAAACTTGCTCGAAGAAATCTCCTTATAAAACTCTTTAATAAAACGAGGCACTTTTCAAAAAAAAAGGATGTCACGGATTATTACTCACATCAAAACTCTAGCTCAAAAAACCTCCCTTTTTTTATATAAAATCTCCCTACAATCATACCTTTCAAAAAGGTTTATAAGCCTTCCTACCATACAGCTCCTTTTGGTTTTAATATAAAAGGAAACCCTTTAAAAACAACTTTTTTAATCTTTTTAAAAAACCAATAAACTTGCTAAAAGAAATCTCGTTATAGAACTCTTTAATAAAACGAGGCACTTAAAAAAAAAAAGGATGTCACGGATTATTACTCACATCAAAACAAAACCACCTATTGATTTTTCCTTTTGAAAATCGCACTTTTTAAAAGAAATACCTTGCCCACATGACGTTCAACCTTTGTTCTTTGTAAAAGGGATCAGACGACTCTGTGGTTAGCTCTTCTGACTCACATTGGCAACGGTTGTTTGCAAACGTTCAACGAACTCTCCTTACACTGTTTGTTGACCAAACGAGCTCTGCTATTGCGGCTCTGCAGGCTGGTGCTCATTAACGTACGTACGCAGCAGTCGAAACAAATTTTGATTCTTATTAGTCACACACTTTAACAACTTTAAATAATATTGGGCCCATAATACTTGGGACAGCCTCAGCCCCGAGTGCACTTACAAACTTGCAGCTCTCCTGGCATACCTTAAGCAAGTGGCTTATTTTCTCAAAAAAAAAAAAGACAGCGAGCTAAACACCCCTTTGCTTGCCAACATGCATCTCCAGGCTTCTAATCAACTCACAAGACCCTAGACAATTCAGTTATCCAATCAGCAATTTTAGAAACTCCGCTACCAATTCAAAACATGACCACAGAAAAGCTTCATGGCATAAATAGTCTGCAATGGATTCACTTCATAAAACAAAGTATTATACCCTTCGAGTATATTCATATCATAACTGTTACAAAGATCACGCTACCAGGTTCCACAACATCTATGTGTAGCAATTTTTGAATTTGCTCTCACTGACTCTCAGAACTCAACGGCTACCGCAGCCAGCCCTCACGACTGTGGGCCCTGATACCACATGAAAGAATGGACAGAGCACACAACGCTCTGATACCAACTGAAAGAACTCAGAGTAAACAGCTACAGTAAATAAAATGTAAAAAAAACCAAACATTAATTTACATAATATCAAGGCAGCTACAGTTGCGTACAATGCAGACTATGCATCCCCGAAACTCTGCATCTATCTTCTATCTCAGATCAACTGAATTTATACACAAATTAGGTCGGTTAGTTGTCCCTTCCATTCAAAAAGGTTTATGGGGGTGATGGCACTTCGAAGTTGAATAGGTTAAGGCGGTTGGAACTTGGGCCCCTTCAAGTCTGACTAGGTCATGGCGGTAACGATGATGTACGGTGTGGCGGTGGCCGTGCATTCGTAGATACACGGCGCCACAGCTGAAGTCATTAGATATTGGCTTGTCGACGACGGCTGGAGTGTTTTCCATCTACATGCAATGTATTTCGCAGCACTGTCTCATAGCAGACGTCGTGATAAGATGCTTTGGTGTCATAGCAGACTTCACGGTAGATGTGAGCAGAGGTAATAGGTAGATGCCAGCAGAGGTAACAGGTGTTGGTGGATGACAAATATTAAGCAGTATGACTGGTTTATTATTTTTCATTTTGATGGCCTCATTGTCTTTTTAGATGGAAAAGCAATGTATCAATAACTTACTGCTTTATTGTTTTTCATTTTGATTGCCTCATTGTCTTTTTAGATGGAAAAGCAATATATCAATAACTTACTACATGGCGGTGATTAATATTACGGGCCGCAACTTGGAGCAGATGCATGGCGCCCCGCCACAGAAAAAGTTTTGGACTTTGGCAATATGAATAAATAAAACCTAGGGCGTCACGGAAAACGTAATTAGGTTTTGACCAAATGAGCCAAGGTTGAATCTTTCGTAGATGCACGGCGCCACCGCAGAAGTCATTAGATATTGGCTGACGACGGTTGGAGTGTTTTCCATCTACACACAATGTAATATGCAGAGCTGCATGCACTTCATTAATCGCTATAAATACTCACCCACCACATCAGAGGAGTCAGTGAATTACCCCCTATCTGTTTCGGAGTGAGACAAAAGGGAAGGAGCAGAGGTTGAAAGAAGATATGACTAAAATGCAGAAAGCGTGGTTCTACAAAGAATATGGATCCATAGACGTTTTGGAGTTCGGTGATTTCCCTGTGCCAAAGCCGGGGCCAGGCCAGATTTTAGTTAAAGTCCGAGCTGCCGCGCTGAATCCCGTCGACGTCAGGAAACGGGAAGGCTTATACAAAAGCGACGATTCCGACTTTCCGGTATTCACTTTTTTTGCTTTTGTTTATTCCTTTGTATATATATATCAATGTATCTATCGGTTGTTTATTCCTTTGTGTAATTTGCCATGCTTCGTTTGTGCTACGCAGGCTGTGCCGGGTTGTGATGCAGCTGGAGTGGTAGTGGAAGTTGGCGATGGCGTTTCCAAGTTCAAGAATGGTGACGAGGTCTACACCGACGTTCAGGACTTCACAGCGGGCAGGCCAAAGCAATTTGTAAATGTGTTAGAAAACCTGCACAGATGAATCTAGCTAGTAAAGGTTCAACACACAGCTACTAGCCTCGCTTTCCGTCTGGTGATTTGCCCATCTTCAGCACTCTTGGTCCTATAGACCCATTTGCATCGGACAAGTTTCCTTCCTGAAGGAAGGCGGACCAGATCCCAAGTCTGGTTCTCAAGGAGGGAGTTATACTCCTCCTCCATGGCGGCC
>APFE030388273.1:0-70701 GCA_000404065.3 Pinus taeda | reverse complement strand
GTTGCATGCTCTAACTAAGAGTCTGCATGCAGTTGCATGCTCTAACTGAGAGTCGGCATGTAGGTGTAGTAGTTCCAACACAATTGGAGACACTCGCGTTGCATGCTCTAACTAAGAGTCTGCATGCAGTTGCATGCTCTAACTGAGAGTCGGCATGTAGGTGTAGTAGTTCCAACACAATTGGAGACACTCGCCCAGTACACCCTAGTGGAGGAACACCTGGTGGCGGCTAAGCCCACTAATTTATCGTTCGAGGAAGCAGCGAGTTTGCCGCTTGCGATACAGACTGCTCAGCAGGCGTTCGATATAGCGAAATTTGAGAAGGGGCAGAGCGTGTTCATAGTGGGAGGAGCGGGCGGAGTGGGCAGCCTCGCTATTCAGCTGGCAAAGCATGTGTATGGGGCTTCAAGGATTGTTTCCACGGCTAGCACTGGGAAGCTTGACTTCGTTAAAAGCCTGGGGGCAGATGTGGTCATCGATTATACAAAGCAGAGTTACGATCAAATATCCGAGAAATTCGATTTCGTATACGACACCATAGGTCAGTCACTCACTCATTTCTTTTGCTTCGGATGGCTTCTAATGCAAACATGATGTAATCTAGTAATGGAAATGTTTTATTTAATGTGCAGGGGAGTCGGCCAAGTCTCATGTGGTGGCCAAAGAAGAAGCCAAAGTTCTGGACATAGCTACGTTTCCGGCTCATCCCAGGGCTGAAAACTCCAAGGTAGAAGCCAACGCCCATAACATGGAGAAGCTGCAGCCGTACATAGAAAGTGGGAAATTGAAAGCAGTGATCGATCCAAAGAGCCCGTATTATGTTATAGAGGCCTTTAAACATCTAGAAAGCGGGCGAGCCAGAGGAAAGATTGTCATTTCGCCCATCGAATAAGAGAAGGGTTGATGCAGGATCAAACATTATGCCTGTCTCGTTGCAGGCTTGTTACGGAATGCTAATGAGCATTTGTGGGCATTTTGAATCAGTTTTAGATATATGGATTTATTTAAGTTTGGAGCCATTTTAACTTGGGATTTTTCAGAAATAAGAGGTCTTAAATCTTATGGATTTTTAAGAAGCAAGACGTGTTTAATTTTATGAGTTTTCACTGTGATAAGAGCATAAATGGTGGTGGGCAGTAGTTACATATTGCTTGTCAGTTACCATTTCAATGACATATCAACGTTAGAGCCACCAAACATGTCAGCAACAAATAAACCTTTGCCTATGTCAATCATAACTGAGAGCGTTCTATACCATAGAATTGTCGTGCGCTAATGTTTCTTAAATATTGAATTATGGTCGTATTCACGTGCCAAAACATATAACTTCCATCTTTTCTATATATATTTAAATTTTTATAAATATATGTAAATCATGTATTTGATCTCATATTTATATATATCACGGCTATATTGTATCCCAAAAGAATAGTAGTTATGCATAGTAATTGTAAACGAGAATATATATCAACCAAGTATCCATCCTTTGTTTCAACCTTCATTGCCGTATCATAATTATAAACATAATACCAAAATTTCATCCTAAATTGGTGATTTTCTTTTTACCCGTCATACAATTTTTTTTTTGATGTTTTGGGTTTTTATGCTTCCCATCAAGAAACGTTATATTAAAAATTTTGCCCTTCAAGAGTGATGTTCTCATAATAAATTAACCCTTCATTAATAAAGTTTTGATTAAAAAATTACCATTCAATAAATAATTATGTTGAAAATTTTCATATATTTATGGTAAGGAAAAAACCAGAATTTGAAATAACTCAATTGTAAAGGTTACCGTTAGAATTTATGATATTTTCAATTAAAAAAACTTGCCCAAAAAATATCTTGCTGTATGAAAAACAAAGGGGCGTAACTTGTAAGTTGTAACTATACCAACGGTGATTAGAATTTAGCATATTTTCAATTAAAAAAACTTGCCCAAAAAATACCTTGCCATATGAAAAAACTTGCAGCGTGAGAACGTTTAGGTTTGGTGCCTAAAAACGTTTTGGAAAAAGTTCCAAACTTCAAAAATCCATCTTTCACTCTTCGAAGCACGTCACTCAAAATGGGCAATGACAAATTCCAGCCATCAAATACGTGCAAAAAGCTTTATGACGGTCAAAATGCCCGTCAAATTCCATCCCTGGTGATATATAAGTAAAATATAAAAAGCAACCATACATGATTTAAAGTTTAGGTGATTATGCCTTCATACATGATTTAAAGTTTAGGTGATTATGCCTTCACCAATTAATTAATGATATATAACTAAAATACGAAAATCAAACATCCATGATTTAAAATTTATATGATTTTCTTTACTAAAAAATCCATTTATGTCAAGCATACATGATTTAAAATTTAGGTGATTATGCCATCACCAATTAGTGATATATAAGTAAAATACAAAAATCAAACTTACATGATTTAAAATTTATATGATTTAGAGATTTATAATATTTTGATGATTTTTAAAATTTAAAATAATATAGTTATTAATAACGAGGTATAGGAAAAAAAAATACTGAGAAATTAACTAATGAATTAAGGAGACAAATTAATTATTACTCATAAAATATGATAATATGTTATGGTTGAACATAAATATAATATACAAGTTACAAAACCAATTTTAATTCCCCTAATTGAAAAGTAAGTCAGAATTAAATTGGGAAATCCAAAAATAGTAAAATATCCTAAAATAAAGTAATGTAAAAGTAAGTGGAGCTAGAATTCAATTAGAATTGATTTATAATTCTCACATGCAAAATATTAATTAGAGAAACTCCAAAATATGGCTAAATGTCAACTAACAAGGGGAGGAAAGAGAAAAATGGTGGCTAACTAAGAAGAAGTAGGGAGGAGTTGTAGTCACTCTAGAGAGTCCTAGGCATGTGATAATTTGAATTAATGAAGTGGAATGAGTCATATTATCCTTCAAGAAATCTCCATTCGATGCCACATATCATCTTATGTGGTATCCCTACTCAAAATATGCATGGTAAAAATAGAAAATGTGTCAAATCCTAGGGAATGACTGGTAGTGAATGAAAAATGGTGAATGAAAAATGGTCATATGTGCACCTAATAATGCATGGAATAGGGTCCTTATAAGGCTTTGACGAACAACTAAGTGAAATATACTCCAACATCCACAAAATTTAGAAGATATGTGTATTCATGCATGAGCTCATTGTTCATAGAAAAATTCTTATTTAAATGTAACACCCTCCGGGGTAAATGTGCATATTAAAAACATAATAGGAACATAAGCAAAATAAACATATCAACCATCAAAATCCATATATACATCAGTACATCTGCAAATGAAAATCAAGGGAATGAATTTTTCATTAATAAATGCAATAAACCAACCGGTGATGGAACTACCATGCTCCATCCAACCATAGTTTGGCTGAGCCAAGTCTGTCTTTAGCCAATCACCCCTGTACCATATTCCAAACATGAATGTGGGACTCATAGAACACATCAAAAAACACTAATCAAAGTGGACGCCACCAGAGTTCTCCGCCTACACCATGAGGAATTTGAGTGCTTCCTAGTCTCTCAGGCTTTGCCGTGCATCCGTAGTCTGATCCAGGGATCACTAGGCCCTACACCGAGACATACTCTCTAGGCCTTACCATGCATTCCATCCTGGAATCACTAGGCCCAACGGAGAGAAAATCCATGTCTTGGCTTTAGCGTATACTCGCCATTCATCGGCAAGGATTCCTAGGCCCACCAAGGCACACAATCTGGCTTTCTTTGTGCATCCTCAGTTTAATTTAGGGACCACTACCACCATGTTTTTGTCAATTCGAAGATCCACCCCACTTAGCTTCGAATCCAATCCGGTCATCCCCCACAAAATCCATGAGAGAACCCATCTCATCAAAGCTATCAAGAAATCGCAAGGCTAGGCTGAAAATACTATCACACCTGGAAAAACCTATGCCATGGTAGAAAAGAAACACATGCAATCCCATGCATGCCAAATCTAGCAAGGAAAATACACATGCAAGTTGATGCATGAAATGAAGCATGTTGTAGCTGCTTGATCCTGCATTTCCTTACTTGATCTTTGCTTCCTCTTGCCTACTTTGCCTTTCTTGCTCCAATGCCAAAGTGCTCCAAGAAAACTCTAAGTGTCCAAAAGTATGAGAGAGAGAGAATAATGAGAGAGTTCCAAAGCTAAATTGACCAAGTCTTGCCCACTGACCCTAAGAAATCGTTTTATTAATGAGGCCTCTATTTTCTTCATTTTCCATTATTTTCCTTCAATTTTCTCCTCACATGCAACCTGTGACCTTTCACCTTCCTTTTCTCCCAATTTCCATTAATTTTTTAAATAAATGTGCCAAATACCTTTTTGCCTCTTTAATGCCTTAGCCATTGCCTTTTCCATTTTCCTTAGCCATAAACAACCAAATGAACACCCCTAGGATGTCTTTTCCACCATTCAACTTGGAATACGTGTCCCATCATCTGTGGTATTTATATATTTTTACATGGAATTTTCACCAGGGTTGTTACAAAACCCTCCCCCTTGGGGGAACACCGTCCTCGATGTTCAATGACACCTATAACTAACATGACTGCTGAAAATAAATCATACTGCCCATGGAGCTTTATAACACAACTCATTATAGTATTTACAATGAGTGACCCTCTCAAAAGAAAAACATCATGACAACATGACCAAAGAGAAACCATACCTCATGTTGGAGATTTATAACACAACTCATTACAGTATTTACAATGATATACACATATACACATTTTCTCAACTAGAAAATAAAATAATATGATGTCTGCATCAGCAATAAGTGAATCCAGAGGCTCAATCCTCCACCCTCAAAGTAATATCAGGATCCAACTCCTTCCCCGGAAGTCTAAAATCCACTTCCAAGTCAAATCTTCATCCAATGTCCAACGTTATAATCCCACGTCACTATTCCTCTCAATGAATGACTACCATCCCATTGTTCCAGGGCACACTTCCCATGTGCATATGATTCCATCTAGTACTGCTAATGACCAAAACAAATCCATTTGTGACCTTTCCTTCTCTGCTACACAGTCCCTCGGGAATCTGGTCACCCCTTTCGTGCAGTCACTCACCTTCCAAGTTTCGCTGGCACCCCATCTCGGACAATCCATCCCTTGGAAAGGTTTCCTCACATCGGAAGATACAAAAACCAAGGCATATACCTGCCTCAACACATCATATCGGTCATAGCATGATCATGGAAATCAATGGACACTATTGGGTACCAGTGTCCCACAATGGCCCTGCTCCTGAAGTGCTTTACGAGCATACTACTGCATGTTTCAATTCCTTTTCTACTTCTGCTAATTCTTGCAGTCAATTTTGACTACTCAACTAGGCATATTCATGCATTCCTATACCAAGAACATAACTTTCATTAGATTTAAAATAAATTGAAATAAATTCACATCATACCTCATTAGTAGCTTGTCAATAAGGTATATTTTTAATATTGTTCGCTTCCTATCACAATAATTCAAACTAGCATATTTGACCAAATCAACATGTATAAAGATATCAAATCAGGTTAGCTCAAAACATAGCCATCAAAATCATAAATTATATGTAACTGTCATAAATCACATATAATCATCAAATACTAGAATCATAAATCACATGCATAATAAAACTAAAATAAAATGTTGATACTTATCCTTCATTGATCCTTACTTCTACCTTTGTCTTTATCCCATATGCACTCTGGATCAGTTTCCACACCCGACGATCTCCCAGTGCCTTCTCCTCAATCATGTGCATAGACACATAGTATGCATCACACACATATAGCCACACGGAATAGCACACCATGCAATACACACATCTACACCTGACATACAACAAATACACCTACACCTAGTGTATACAATACAATGCATCCATCTATACCTGATGTGAAATACCACCCAATACATGTACCTACACAGAGTACCACACAATGAGTACACATGCCACAATACCATGACTACATGATGCACAAACATAATCCCACATTCACTCAACACAACATGTATGACATGCACACAATACCACACGTGCACCAGTACCATATGTACAACATGTACACAGTAACACCTATACATTGCATCACCTGCACAACATGTGCGCAACATCACATGTACACGGCGCCACCTGCACAACATTTACACAACGCCACATGTACACTACACCACTGTACAATGTGTACATAATACCACATGTACACAATACAACATGCATGTTGTGTACGCGACACCATATGTGCATAACATCACATGCACGACATGTACACAACACTGCATTCTCATAGCACCTTATGTACAACATGTACACGGCACCACATGCTCACAACACCACTTGTACAATCATGCACAAAACACCATATGTACAACATGCACAAAACATAACGTGTACATATCACTACATATCCAGCATGTATATAGCATCATCCATACACAACACTGCATATCCAACATGCATAGAGCACCATATGCACACACGCTGCATATACATCATGAAGACAGTACAATGTGTATACAACACCCCATATGAAATATTTGCACAAACCTATTTGTGTCATCATGTACATAACATTCCATAAATAACATGTACACATGCTATGTATACACAACACCACAAGTGCACACATGATAGATGCAACATGTACAACATATACAACGTATGCACAACAATAGTACCACACATCTAAAATCACATTGTCCTTACTAAGAAACCTTGCTTCTGGTATCTCATCCATGCTTATCCTAGCATGCCACAGACCACACTGCTTTCACTTTGCTGATGTATCGTTCAACATTACCTGTCATAACATAAACATAGGCATAATATAAGTATACAATACCAGATCATATCCACATGATATTGACCTTGTACATTTTTCGTGACTACTCTTCCCACTTGATTCCTCATGAAATAGGAACCTCTTCATGCCATTTAGTTGCGTAAGCAATTATTCCTTCACAAGAATGATCCTTGACAATCCCTATCAGACAGTGACATAGATACATAGATACATACATATATAATCGTTAGCATAAAACAATCATCACCTTGTCAGACAACGACATACATACACTCATGTATACATATGTAAACATGAGCATAATCATGATAATAACATAATTACTAGTTAACATAAGGTCTAGGTTAAGAGAAATTCCTTTATTCATGCAACACATGCACAACATTGAGAACAACAATTCCCAACATAGCCAAGGCATATGATGCCTCAAATCCATTTACTTTAGCTTTTCTTGTTACCTTTTTCATGGCTATATTGCTACCTTCCATTTACCACAATAGACCCAACCAGTCCAACTGAATGTCATAGCCTTACTTTCCATTGCACTAACTCATGCACCAAGCTTCATCTGAATCTTACATTACCTTTCGGGTACCACACATCTCTCCCTGAGCTCCATCAACTTTTCTCTTTCCCAACAAATTCCTAAGATTCAAAACAATAAAAGAGAAGACAAGAAAAAACCAATATGAATACCACGAAAGCCCATAACGATATGGCACTACAACAAAGTGGCAAGGCCTTGCACCATACATAAACAAAACCGAAAATCAAGCTCAAAAGACCAAAAGCAGAAGACTAACAACAAATGCCATGACTCAATCCCCATGGTTCCCAAGGAAAGCTCAACCTGAGCCATCTTCAAGATTTCATGGCAACCTGTCTTGCCATGCAAATCCCTGCATCATGCTACCATAAACACATAATTGTCAATGTATAATTAGGCATAATAATACACCAGTTACCTCATCTTATTGTGCCAAGCACGTTGTTTGCAAGTCTAGACATCCACACCATTTCACAAGAGACTCCAATCCTTCAACAGATCCACCTGTAGCTAAATACTAGCTAATATACATGTTAAGTGCATCTTCATGAATATATGATATTTGAGCAGGATCCACCTTACATGTTGAAGGCAGAAATGGAGGCAGTGATCGACATAGCGTATTGGTATGCCTCATCGTCCGACACCTTCACATGGATGGACAATGTGGAGAAGCCTCCGTGTGTTTTACTGAACTTTTCCTTGAACAAGCTTGTCATGCATGAAGTATCATACCACATCTCAGCAGGACTATCAACTAGGTAGCACCGGAAGAAGAAGGCACCTTGGCCCTCTCTTCCATTGCAGATCAGGTTATACGAGATACAAAATTTCAAGCATGCAGATGTCGAAGCAGAGGAGGTCAAGAAATATCCTTTCGACGCCTGAAGCTACAATTCGTATTACCCGCATTGTTTTGTAAAGAATCACTATGTGAGAGACAATTTCAGTGGATCCACGAGGCATGTCATTGGGCAGAGGAAGACCCATGGAGATATTTTCACAGTTTCTCCAAGCCCAACGAACCGGTCGGCATCGTTGTGGAATGGTTCACAAAGCAACATGAAGAAACATTCAGGAGAGCACCAGTAGTAACAACAGTAGAGGTAAACATACCGGTGCATGACAAAGGAAAGAGGAAGATTTTTTATAGTGTGGAGGCAGAAAAAAGATGCAAGTTCAGAGCAGACCCACTTGTGTAGAAAGTAGCTTTGGTAATAGAGGCGAAGAGGCAATAGCACGACAAGAGGAATGAAAAAACATAGAGAGAAAAAAGGAGAATGGAGAAAACATAGAAGGAGTTGCATGAGTTTAAGGAGAAACTCTGGAAGGAACAGGAGTTGCGCAGACAAGAGAAGGAAGTGCAATAGGAATAAGTCCAACATGGGGTGCAACATGTACACAGAGATGAAACTGCGCTCGTACAGGTAGTCGACTCATCCGAACAACTGGCACCAAGCGGATAGGGTGAGCAATCGCAGGAGTAGGACTTTCCTCAAGAGATTGAACAAGAACTTGAGAATATGGATATAGATATGGAGTAATAGGAGTTAGAGAAAGAAATTGACTACATGCTTTACCACCAGGAGGTCGACTTACCATCTTCACTAGATCCCGAAGCAGAGCAAGTCCCAGGCGACCAAGGAGACACTAAGATCCTTGGAGACAATCTAGAAGGAGAGATGCACAACATATCATTTGATGAGTCACAACATAGAGTTGTGTAATCTCGCAAAGTGTCTACTCTAGATGACAACACATCTCCTACGCAGTTTGAGGAACGAGTGATCGTGTCTGACGTCCACAAAAATCCAACAACATTAGCTGATGCTACCAGAGCATATGCCAAAGCCACTAGCTCAAATGTTGTCTTCCTGATAGTAGAGAACGAGCGAATGGCTAAGGAGTTACAAATGGTCAAGCAAGGAGGAGAACTGGTTACTACATCCACCCGAGCAGAGTTAAAGAAGGAAATACTAGATGAAGTATTGTCCCTTGAGTCAGTCATGCAGCCGTTGTATTCCATGTTTGGCATCGTACATAAAGCAATTATTCATATCAACGATTGGTAGCAACGATGTGCTAGGAGAGCACGTCTCTTATCAAACGTGCATACTGATGTTGACTACATGCAAACATGGACAATGAGATACAAGGGAGCCCCGTTACAATTGCCCAAGATGATGAAGCCTAGAGCGGTCGAGTTGAAGGCACATATCAGTAGTCAGATCCGGAACTATGAAGACCTCTTGCAGCTCATCACTAGTCTATAGGCTTCCCATGCATAGGTCTTCAAGAGTATGGATGTTTTTGTGCACGCACACACGATCCCATCTATTGGGACACTCACCTAAGAAAAGACAAAGGCACAGGTCCGATTGGATCTTGACTTGTACTTTGACGAGTTGGTGCACAGAGCCACCAATGCAGACTTGGTTATCAGTGTAGACACCATGTATTAGTATGTCCCTGGTCTGGCCACACTCAAGACATTGATGCACATGTTATCAGACGAGTTGGACAGAGGAGCTCGAGCAGTGTACCCGGATGCTATGGAGGCAAGAGTTCATTTCCAGAAAAGATGTCACCACAGAGTACATGAAAACCATCACATACTACCAAGCTTGGCATTAGTTTTCCAGTGTCGACCATCGCGAGGATGTCGAAGAGATGGTCTTCCCACAATTTTCCGATTCATAGTGATGTCTTGCATGGCTTGCTCAATCCTATTTTGTCTCACATGGGTACATGTGCAGATTGTATATAATGTCTTTTCAAGTGAAATTTCAAGTGTCGGTAGTTGGATGTAACAATCATAGAGTAGATGAATATTCATGAGGATAGGTGAACAGACACAAAGGGGAATGTCAAGGGCCACCCCACCCTTTGCTATATATAGTCCCTCATAAATCATTGTATAGGATCTTGATGAGCCAAGCTTCTGATAGGAGTATCTTAGAGAGAGCTTGGACAATATTGTAACAAGCCTTGGCTTCTCCACTTTGCAGAGCAAGTATATCTCTTTGGAGGAGTAGACGACAATGACTGTAATGTTCCTCTGTCGGAACTAGTGGTTGGTCATGGTTGTATTCTATGACTGGAACTTTCACTTCTTAATATAATAGAGCTAGCACATTTCATGCATATGTCGTATTGTATTTCAACGATCTTGTTTACTCTAAATGATATATGTATATGTTTTCTTATGCATGCATGTGTAGCTATTTTCTGTATATGTATGCATGAATCTTTCTGAAATGTGTTGTTGGTTTAACCATCACTTTGGATTTCTAGCTTTCTTTCCTTCCAGTTTGTGATGCATCTTAGCTCGTGTGTTCCCTTCTTAACTTCATGCTTTCACAGGTTTCCAAGGGGCACACTCACCTCATCCTCAATGTGTTAGAACCGCTCATGCACCTTCCTTGACTTACTGCATATGTCACACCCTTGCTACCAACAAGGACATCTTACTTACCTCTATGCAAAACCACCATCAAGGTGATACCGTATGACCCACTGCTGGGACTCCTCCACCAAACGGTCTGAGGTCTAGTTGGGACTTCTTACCAGGGAGATCCCCTAACATGTTGGTGGGTCTAGCATCGTTAACACACTCTCGACCCATGGTATGGAGATGTTATCATTTATCTTCCAACACAAACCTTCCGATCTGTTCTTCCTCGATCCAACTGGCGCTGTATCCGGCATCAATCACAACCCTATCGAATTCTTGGTGATACATTGTATCAGGTCAGTGTGGACACTGTTCTTCGTAGGTGTCTGACCGTAGAAGAGGTTTAATGGGTCTTAAATTATCTCCACTCTGGTGACTATGGTGGTGATATGTCCAGATATGCCAATGCTCGGAAAATTCTCCGCATAGGTTATTTTTGGCCTTCTATCTTTAAAGATTGCATTCTAGCTGTTCAAAAATGCCATGAATGCCATATTTTCAACCGTAAGCAGTGCGCCCCGCTCGCAACCTTACACCTAGTAGTTACCAGTGACCCATTTTCTAAATGGGGCATTGATTATGTTGTAGCTTATATTGTGATTTAATCCTTATTTTTAGTTTTATCACAAAATGAAAGAAAAATAAAAAGAAATGAAGTATTTTGTTTGATTGACGGGATGGCTTTGAATGTAAACTTGCGAGAAGATCTGGCTCGTTTGAGCGAAAAGCCACAGATCCAATAGTAATCACACAAGTTAACTTGAATGGGTTTGTTTCAGAGATCCGAGGCGACAATAAACTTGCAAGAAGATTTGGTTCGTCTGATCAACAAGCCACAGATCCAATGGTAATCGCACAAGTTAACTTGAATGGGTTTGTTTCGGAGATTTGATGCGACGGTAAACCTGCGAGAAGATTTCGACAGTATATCAAACGTAGTTCAATCTTTCTAAAGTCCAGGCCAATCTCAGCCGTCCATCCAAAAGACGGGATCTAACGGGTATCAGGCAAATAAATGATCGGGTTTTAGCGTTAAAGTTGGACCCGATAGATTATTAACTAGTGGTATATATTTCCCATCGGGTCCATATGGGAGTCAACGGAGCATTGAATAGGCGGACTCAATAAGATTTATTTCAAATGGGATTAAAATCTCATGAGTTCTGAAGGATCAGACCATTGATTGAATGAATGATCGGACGGTTCACGCACAGCTAAGGTGGACCCGATGGGTTTATGAATCAAAATGTTAAGTCTTTTCAGTTCCATGGAAAACTAATGTTTCACATAAAAGAGCTGATTCCGCTATTTAAGTAAGATAATCAAAATTAGCGGTGGATGACTAAAACTCCAAAGGAAGGTGATTGGTCGGGTTTTCTTGTGTTTTGGCAAATCAAAATGTGCCCAATACATACATGAGCCCAGAAACACGCATGGGGTTTGAGTCAAATACATCTTATTATGATTAAAGTAGTTTAATCATCATTAGAGCATTTACAGAGAAACTCAGCAGCCAAACAACATAGCCGAAAAAGCCAACAGTCATCATCTTTTTCTAACTTCCATTACTTCCAGTTATTCTATGTTTTTTAGAATGAGGTGTCTTTTACCTTCTATGTAATGTTCTGTAATAATTTTTACTCTAGGCAGTTAGGAAAATAGTTAAGCAGTTTGATAGTTTTGGTGATCACCAACTGTCTTATAATGTATAAAAAGAGGTAGATCTATAGAAAAAGGGTTGGAATTTTGGAGAACCTGGAGACTAAGCTACTAAATTCCTGATACAACTGTTGATTAATGAAGAATCAGAATTTTTCCATATATTTTTGGGTATGATTTTGTGTCTTCTCTATTATGTGTCATCTTATGTTTTCTTCCTTTGAGTGTAGTAATTGAAGCTGCAGGTATTTATTTGCCTATGTAAATAAATTTAAATTCCTTAAAGAGAGCTCCTATACTTGAAGTTCCCATCTCTGCAATTCTTCTAAGTTACCGATAGTATATTACGTATAAAACAACATATTATCTATAACTTCTGCCCATGTCACAGATAGTAGATCCTGTGTTAAACAACATATTGTCTATGACTTATTAATATTTCTTCATTCATCATTTGTATTCAACAATCAAATGGCATTCTGATGTTTTCTTCATTCATAATTTGTATTCAACAATCAAATGGCATTCTGATGAGGATCAAGAACTTCTTATGCACACAAGTTTATTTTTGAAGGTTGTTTTGAATATTATGATTCTAAACAAATTTTAAAAGCTCATGATAATCCTACTTAAGAAACTAATGATCATGTTGATAATATATCAAGCATTTAGAGAGGTTATAACCAAATTAATTATTAACAAGTCTCTAAAAGCAAAGAACTATGATTTTCAAAAAATGATGTGGAAAAGTTTATAAAAGACTTTTCTTCAATAACCTCACAAGCACAGAATTGGTTGACTCTGTTCCAAGCAAATCAAGAGAGTATTCAAATGGAGAAAAGTTCAAACATGCATCAAGAATTTCTTCCCAGCAGGCGAGACAAGGGAGAAATAATTAAGTTGCAAATAAATCTCCAGAGATCTTATTTTGTTAAATTTGATGATTCTCCTATTTATAAAAAAAATGGTTCAGATGAGGAACATGATGAAGTTCTTCAAGTTCAACAGTTGGGTGTTGGACATAGAGAAGAAAACCAACAAGTGGCAAATGTTGGACAACAATATGTTGAGTTATTTATCATAGCAAAAGAGGCTATCTTATGTAAAAAGAAAGCTGATAAAGAGATTGTATATCATTGAATTGAAGAACACAATGATGTCCATGGATCATAGGTAAAAAGTCTATTTGAAGTTGGCCATATGTCATATAGTGATGTGAAAAAATTTCTTTTTCTTCTTGAGGTCATAGTTACAAATTATTTTCAATCAAAGCTCAAAGATGAAAAGTGGAGACATAAAGGTGACATAGATCGTTTTCTTAAAGATGTTGTTGATTGTTCTATTGAGCATATTATCCCAATAGAAGGTTTATTCGAGAAAGAACCTTCATACATAGAGACTTTATTTTTTGGAGCTGATCAGGACCATATTTTTTCTTATACTTTTGAAGATCCTATGGCAGATTACATGGAAAAATTTATTAACAGCCTACACATACCATCTTGTGGGTATATTCCTGATTTTTGTTGTGAGCTGCCCTTATGCATAGTTTATTTTTTGTTCATGATGAATTGTATTTTCAAAATTCACTGGCAGAATGGTTCTAGATCAGGCACTCAAATGCTAACCTAGTACCATTGGAAGATTGAATTCACCTGATGAAGATTAGTAATGTACATAGGTAGGAAAATATACATAAATAAGCTCAGGGGTTGAGTATTTGGTTTCCAGTTGTAGTGCTTTAGTTTAATTTTAATGGATAAATAAGGGTGACTGTCCCAGTTGGAAACCAGTTTTCAGAGGTTTCAGACTTCAAGAATGCCAGGTTTCAGTTTTTCAAATTTCAAGGTTTCCAGAATTTTGGACTTCATGCCCAACTAAGGCTACTGATCTATGATTCTCAACACCTTCCTATCAAAGCACAAGCTTCATATCATTGTAGATACCGGAGTGAATTCAATATACAGATGCCATAGATTTTGAATTGGTTAAGCAATATATGACTCCATGTCCGAGGTGAAGGCACTGATTTGTGGTTCTTAGTGCTTCTGTGGCAAAAGAACTATCCCTAGGTGCAGCCAGATGTTGTAGCTTATATTGTGATTTAAGCCTTATTTTCAGTTTTATCACGAAATGAAAGAAAAATCAAAAGAAATGAAGTATTTTGTTTGTTTGATGGGATGGATTTGAATGTAAACCTGTGAGAAGATCGGGGCCATCTGATCAACAAGCCACAGATCCAACGGTAATCGCACAAGTTAACTTGAATGGGTTTGTTTCAGAGATCTGATGCAATAGTAAACCTGCAAGAATATTTGGGCCCTCCGATCAACAAGCCACAGATCTAACGGTAATCACACAAGTTAACTTTAATGGGTTTGTTTCAGAGATCCGTTGCGACGATAAACCTGCGAGAACATTTGGGCCGTCCGATCAACAAGCCACAGATCCAACGGTAATCGGGCAATAAATTATTGAACACGACGGTATATCAAACGTAGTTCAAGCTTGCTGATGTCGAGGCCAATCTCAACCGTCCATCCAAAAGATGTGATCCAACATATATTGGGCGAAGAAATGATCGGGTTTTAGTGCTAAAGTCAAACCCGATATATTATTAACTAGTGGTATATATTTCTCATCGGGTCCGTATGGGAGTCAACGGAGCGTTGAACACGCAGAATCGATAAGATTTATCTCAAACAAGTTTAAAATCTTGTGAGTTCTGAAGGATCAGACTGTTGATTGAATGAATGATTGGATGGTTCACACACAGCTAAGGCAGACCCAGCGGATTTATGAATCAAAATGTTAAGTCTTTTCAGTTTCGTGGCAAACTAATATTTTGTGTAAAATAGTCGATTATTCTATTTAAGTAAGATAATCAAAATTAGCGGTGGATGACTAAAACTCCAAAGGAAGGTGATTGGTCAGGCTTTCTTATGTTTTGGCCAATCAAAACATGCTCGATACATATGTGAGCCCAAGTCCATGCATGGATTTTGAGTCAAATACAACTTATTATGATTAAAGCAGTTTAATCATTATTAAAGCATTTACAAAGAAACTCAGCAGCCAAACAACAGAGCTGAAAAAGCCAACAGTCATCATCTTTTTCTAACTTCGGTTACTTCCATTTATTCTATGTGTTTTAGAATGAGGTGTCTTTTACCTTCTATGTAATGTTCTATAATAATTTTTACTCTAGGCAGTTAGGAAAATAGTTAAGTAGTTTGACAGTTTTGGTGATCACCAACTATCCTATAATGTATAAAAAGAGGTAAATCTATAGAAAAAGGGTTGGAATTTTGGAGAACCTGGAGACTAAGCTACTGAATTCCTGCTACAACTGTTGATTAATGAAGAATCAGAAGTTTTCCATATATTGTTGGGTATGCTTTTGTGTCTTCTCTGTTATGTGTCATCTTATGTTTTCTTCCTTTGAGTGTAGTAATTGAAGTTGCGGGTCTTTATTTGCCTATGTAAATAAAGTTAAATTCTTTAAAGAGCATTCCTATACTTGAAGTTCCCATATCTACAATTCTTCTAAGTTATAGATAGTAGTTTCTATATAAAAAATCATATTATCTATAACTTCTCCCCGTGTCACAAATAGTAGATCCTATGTTAAACAACATATTGTCTATGACTTATTCAATATTTCTTCATTCATCATTTGTATTCAACAATCAATGGCATTCTTATGTTTTCTTGTCACCTAAGTATTGAGGATCAACAACCAGATTTCCCAGGTCCTTCATTTAAGAACAAAATATATAATTAAGTGAAAAACAGGTGATAATCATTATAATCATTAATGTCTTAAGCACAATTTCTATACAGCCAGGAAATTGGTTTCTTAAGGTACAACAGGTTCCATGACATGTAACCCTCATTCGGCCGGGGTCATGGTTATATAATCGTTGTTGTCGACTATTTCACTAAATGGGTCGAGGTGATGCCTACATACAATGTTGATGGTATTATTGGTGCTCAGTTCCTTTTTAACCATGTCATGGCACGTTTTGTTGTTCCTCAAGCCATTGTGGCTGACCATGGATCACATTTTCGTCAGCACATGATGGCAGAGCTGACTGCTCAGTTGGGCCTTCATCATGATAGTTCAACTCCTTATTATCCACAGGCCAATGGCCAAGTTGAGGCAGTTAATAAATTTTTGATTACTATGCTTCAATGTACCATTAGGAAGCACAGAAAGGATTGGAAGTTAATGCTATTCTCAGCTCTCTGGGCTTACAGAACTTTTGCTAAGACGACCACTGGATTCACTCCATTCCATCTGGTGTATGTTTTAGAAGCAACTCTTCCAATCGAATGTGAAATCCCTTCAGCCAAACTACCTATTGAACTTCTTCCAGATACCTCACCTAAAGAGGAACGACTATAGTATCTTAAGAGGCTCGACGAGACTCATCGCATTGCTACAATGGTCATCGAAGCTCAAAATAAACATGTCAAAGCTCATTTTGACCAAACCATTTCTCCCTACACTTTTGTTGAAGACGACTTGGTCCTTCTTTATGATCAAGCCAACGATAAATTGGGAGCAGGAAAGTTCAAACCCATGTGGCATGGGCCCTAAATCGTTAAGCTTCTCTTACAAAAAGGTGAATACGAGCTATGTGATTACGAGGAAATACATTGTCACAACCCTGCAATGGGTTGTATCTCAAGAAGTATTATGCGTGAAATTTGTGTAATGACTTTTGTACATTAGTGTGTTGATTCATTAGTGTGCGTTTTGAGTTTTGCTGTGTTTGTTTTCTTAGCAGACATGTGTTTTTCTACTTACCCTATTTTTTATGGTGTTGGACCCGCCAACATGTCAAGGGGATCTCCCCTGTAACAAGTCCCAATTAGACCTCAAACCGCTTGGTGTAGGAGTCCCAGCCATGGGTCGTAAGGTAATGCCTTGACCGTGATGTCACATAGAGGCAAGTAGAATAACTGTGTCAGCAACAAGGGTGTGATTGATGCAGTGAGTCAAGGAAGGTGTATGAGAGGTTCCAACACTTCAAAATGGGAAGGAGGTGAAGGTGAGTTCCAGGTTGAAAGGGATCAGTCCCAACTCGGCTAGGAAAACACAACATAAAGGACATGCACAACTTCCGAGGGAGAAGTCTAGTCGGATGTGGCAGTCACATCATACAAGGTAAGATAACATGTACAACACTCACGGATCAGTCTGAGATGAGTGCGACAGTTTTTATAGCAAGGTTCAAGTGAAAGGTCTGTCTAATGTCTGGTAGAGCAGTCAACATGGACAGTGACAACATTAACAACATATGCAACATATTAACAAAAAGATTCATATAATTGCATGTGAATCAGTTCATACACAAGTACGTAAGTTAAACAACACATATCTGAATTAAAGGCACCGGAGGAGTCCAACTAAAATAACAACATATGCATGAAAATGTGTTGGCTCTTATTATATAAAGAAGTGTAAGTCACAATCATATAATACATCCATGCAAACCTACTAGCCTTAACATTGGAACGTTACAGCCACAGCCGCCTGCCCCTCCAGAAGCCAAGGCGCGTTACAATACTTTCCAAGCCTTCCTCAAAATAGTCTTAGTAGAAGCTTGGCTGACCAAAAGCCTATACAATGAGTTATGATGGACTGTTTATAGCAAAGAGTGGGGTGACCCTTGACATTCCCCTTTGTGACAGTTCAACTACCCTCATGACTCTTCACCTACTCTATGACTATTACATCCAACCATTGACACTTGACTTACACTTGACATGACTCAACATTACAATGCACATGTACTCATGTGAGACAACATGGCTTGAGCAAGCCTTGCAAGACATCACTAACACTTGGTCATTGTGGTGAGACAAACTCTTTGACATGCTTGTGATGGTGAAGCTGGTGAGCTAATGCTAAGCTTGGTCGTCCATGATGGTGTTTATGCACCTAATGGTGACATCTTGCTGAAGCGAACTCTTGCCTCCGTTGCAACTGGTGCATTGGTTTGGCCCGTTCATCCAACTCATCTGCTAACATGCGCATGGTCTTCTTAGGTGCGGCTGAACTGACAACACATTGATGCATAATGTCTGTGCTGATGTTCAAGTGTGTGCTGGTGGTCATGCACATCAACTTGCCGAAGGACATGTTCAGCTCCAGTTGGACTTTCTTATTTTCTTCGCCTTGGTGAGTGTGTTGAATGGGTTGGATTTCATGCGTGCGCACAATGACATGCATGATGTTGAATCCCTTGCACGCGATCACCAACATTACTCACCATGTCTACTTTATGTTAGTTGATGGGATGGATCTTTAACTTGTACGAGCGCAGTTTCATCCGTGAGTGCACAATGCGACCACTATTGTTCCTGTTCCTGTTGTAACTCATTCGTCTATATTTGCAACTTCATGTTCTTCCTAAGTTGGTAATTCAACACATGCAACTCCTTCTTTGTTCCATCTTCTGCCTTCACGCGATCTTCATGTCACGTCGTCACTTCATAGCAGAGTCTCCAAAGCTTCTTTCATCATCAATGGACCTGCTTGAGCTTGCAACCTTGTTCCACCTTCATGTTTTAAACAAACTTCCTCTTGCATTTTCTGCATTCAGTATGTTGCCTTCAGCTATTGTTCATGATGATTCTACTTTATGTCCTTGTCTACGAACAACTTGATGTCTTCGTGGGTACGCAAGTCCATGGACACTTCATAGACTGCATTCCCAAGTGTGCTTTGAACAATGTCTTCATCTCTTCTCTCCTGGAAACCATTGTACATGTACTGCTAAGAGGTAGATGAACACCTGGGATACCTGAAGACATGGCAACGCTCATGGCAAGCAATCTGTGAGTCGATAACCAAAATGAACATGAGAATTGACTTGAAACATACATGGTTACATGATCATGATGGTTGCGCAATTTCGGTCAGGAGGTCGGGAGACCGCTGCCAAGACTGCATAAGACATAGTCTGGGCTACTGGTAGATTGATTGACTACTGGAACTATGCAACGCATAGTCCATTCTACCTTCTGACTGTTGGGATTGCGCAATGCACAATTCCAGTTGGGAAGGATTGCTTAGCCTAGAGATAGATTTGCACCATTTCTTGGGCCAAGCAGCCATTATCCTCTAGAAATGCGCAGAATAGTCTTGGAGGCCAGCGTTGGGAAGGAATGCATAAATCTAGACAGGAAGGTGAGCCTTCCTTTCCCAGATTGCGCAATGCATCATTGGTGAAGGCAGAGCCAGGGCCAAGGTTGGTCCGTCTCGCCGACGGGAAACTGAAAGAAAGTAACTCAGTGAATGCATGGCGACACTAAGTGGTAGCATAAGTGATTAACAGTGCATTAAAAACATGAATGTAAGATTCAGCAAACAGATCAACATGCATGTGCGTGAGGCAGTTCGTCGCTTGGGTGAACATCCGTGCAAAACAGTTTCATGCATGCGGTAGCAGTGAGATAGCAATGAAAACTAAGACAAAGCTAGGACAAGCTAGTATACATGTAAATGACAACAAGAATTCAAATAAATCAAGCAAAAAGTACTCCCAAAGGCGAAAACATGAAAATAAACAAAAATACAGCATAAGCCATGGGAAGCAGGCTTACCCCAAAACAACTGAGTTGAATGTGTCGATTGCTCCTAGATGTGATGTGGGATGTCAGAGCTGCAAGGTTGATGTGAGGAATGAGCTCTGCAGTGTCTGATTGATGAGTTTTAATAACGTCGAGGCTGTGACGCGCATGCCACAAATCTAGGGGAAGCGACACTTGGTGGGAGGTTTTAGAATTGCTCCTTGCATGTAACCTCCAACTGCTAAACATAGATCCCTGAAACAAGGGATGCCTTTTCATGCTTCCTTAGGAGAAGCAACCCATGCATGCAAGTCTTTCTTTCTCAGTCTCGGAGGAAATCGGTCAACTCACCTGCACATGCAAGAGATTGCTCAAGAAAAATGTGCATTTCTAGCTCGGAGTTGGGCTAGCTTCCCTGGAGATTTGCACAATTACTGGGCAGAGCAGCTGACTGTTGCCTAGATTTGCGCAAATCCTGGGTTGAATAACCTCCTTCTGGGAAAATTTGCACAAATCCTGTTGGCAGGGTAGGCTTGAAGGATTGCACAATCGTGGAGCCCAGTAGGCCATTAGAGATGATTTCATAATTCCTAGAGGGAAGGCAGGTTGCCCTCCAAAAATGCATAATTTTTAAGGGGAAGCTGCTCAGCCTGCAGCTAGACCAAGTCCGGGTAAGCAGCCTGTGAGGAGAATGGATCAATTGTGATCGATAGGCTACCTTTATGTGAGGAAAACACTAAATCTTGAGTACTTGACGAAGCAAGACAAAGTGTTTTATAAGGTTGGTAGGGAGGCTCCAAAACAGGCTAAGGAAAAATTTTGCAGGGTGATTGTAGCCGCTACAACACTTGATCTGAAAATGAGATCTTAGATTACTTTTAAGGTATTATAGACTCATGTGCATGGATTTTCCTATATTACTTAGTGCAACGGATCGATAAGATTTCAAATAATATAGACAATGAGCAGTTAGAGAAACATAATAGTCAAACACACATAAACACAACAAGTTTAATATGGATTTCACCCAAAACTCTTGGGCTACGTCTCTTGGTCCAGCCTTCAGGGTGACCTCTCTATTATGTCTTCAAGAGCAGAGTTTTACAAAGTGTGAGCTCAAATTGAGTCTCAACACAGCAGATACAAAACAGTAGGAGTTTTGCTTGAATCCCTCAAGCCTCTCTGAGTACACAGTCTCTTTCTCTCACTCTCTGTCTCTAGTTTCGCTCTATCTCAGCACTGCCTGTCTCTGTCTCTATCATTTTATGGCTTTTAAGCCAATCAAAGCTATCTGTTCATTTCCTCTTCTGGGCTCTCTGGCTCTCAACCTCTGTCCACTTGAATACCCCTCTGAGTGTTAAGCAATCATTGCCAACGTCTTCAGGGATGGTGGCCACCTGTTCTGTAACAAAAGGGACCATCGATGCCTTTGAAATCCCAAAAATGGTCATCCTCTGTTTACACAGAGAAAGACTCTAAAACACGAGAAAATAAGCCAATTTTTCGTTTATCAGATCTGAAATATCATTAAATCTGCCCTATATTCCATTGGGTCTACCTTTAAGTCACGATCGCAAGTTGCATAGGCGCGGGTTCCTTTGATTTTGGTTTATTATTAAAAATACCAAATACAAAGAAAATCCCAAAAAATGGCTCCTATCAGACTTGAAATGTTATATATTCACATCTATAAGTTCCATCGGGTTCGACTATATCACATTCGGGTGCATTTCTTTTGTATTTTGTTTATTTAATGAAATTGCGAAATACAAAGAAAAGCCCTGTTTCTGGAATTCAAAATATATTAAATTTGGTCCATAACCCCATTGGTTCTGGCTATCGCAAGTCACATTCATATTGGTGTCGTTCCTTTGTATTGCTCCAACGCGATATTGCAATGCGATTCATCACAATCACATATCGCATAGTCCCCGGGCCTTTGGTAAGCGCTCCCTTGTAATTTGTCGATGCGATATTGCAGGTTAACCTGGGCCTTCAATCTGTGTGCTTAGTCGATGGTCCTTGTTGACCCGCGCTGATCATTGTCACAACATTTATGTGGTAGCCTCCGATAGCCTCCGCCGATTGCGATATGCTGATCGGGTCTGGACCGTTGATCGGCCAGATCCGACGGCTCCTGTGCATCAGTATCCAAGCCTATGATAACTCTGTTTTTGGCCATTTCTTCATGTTCTTCACTCCCAATAGTGTAATCCACCTTTTGTGAAGGTTTTCCTTATGCCATAGTTTTTTGGTTTTGAAGACGTAGAGGGTGTTTTGAATCCATTTTGGATCATGCCTTCCCACTGAAAAAGATTTTGGACCACCAAAAGTTGGTTTTTAAGCATCAATCAAGTGAGGATACAACTTCCTCACTTGTCCAATCTCTATCCATCGTGCGCTGCTTGGTTTTGAACATTTGAGTCTGATTCTGAGGTACTCAACATCCCCTCTGTGCACATTTATCACCTTCCTGTCTAGAACTGTACCTTCATGCAACTCATTGAGATATTCAGGAAACAGATCATGAATAGAAGGCAACTGACTTTGCTCTTCAGGATCTTCAATCAATGAAGGTTAAAAGAGTCTCAAGTTCTCTGCATTAACTGTTCTCCTTTTCCCAGTTTGATCTTTGACCTCGTTAGCATTCAAAAAAGTCCAGCACAAGCTTGTCTAACCTTAACAAATAAAAAACCAAAAGCTCTGATACCACTTGATTTGAAAATGAGATCTTATATTACTTTTAAGGTATTACAGACTCATGTGCATGGATTTGCCTATACTATTTAGTGCACCGGATCGATAAGATTGAGAATAATATAAACAATGAGCAGTTAGAGAAACATAATAGACAAACACACATAAACAGAACAAGTTTAATATGGAGTTCACCCAAAACTCTTGGGCTACATTTCCTGGTCTAGCCTTCAGTGGTGACCTCTCTATTATGTCTTCAAGAGCAGAGTTTTACAAAGTGTGAGCTGAAATTGAGTCTCAACATAGCAGATACAAAATAGCAGGAGTTTTGCTTGAATCCATCAAGCCTCTCTGAGTACACAGACTCTTTTTCTCACTCTTTGTCTCTGTTTTCTCTCTATCTTAGCACTACCTGTCTCTGTCTCTGTCATTCTGTGGCTTTTAAGCCAATCGACACTGTCTGTTCATTTCCTCTTCTGGGCTCTCTGGTTCCCAACCTCTATCCGCTCGAATCCCCCTCTAAGCATTAAGCAATCATTGCCAACGTCTTCAGGGATGGTGGCCACCTGTTCTGTAACGGAAGGGACCATCGGTGCCTTTGAAATCCCAAAAATGGTCATTCTCTGTTTACATAGAGAAATACTCTAAAACACAAGAAAATCCACCAATTTGTCATTTATCGAATCTGAAATATCATTTAATCTACCCTATATTCCATTAGGTCCGCCTTTAAGTCGCTATCGCAAGTCGCATAGGTGCGGGTTCCTTTGTATTTTGGTTTATTGTTAAGAATCCCAAATATAAAGAAAATCCCAAAAAATGGCTCCTATCAGACTTGAAATGTTATATATTCGCATCTATAAGTTCCATCGGGTCCAGCTATATCACATTCGGACACATTTCCTTTGTATTTCGTTTATTTAACGAAATTGTGAAATACAAAGAAAAGCCTTGTTTCCGAAATTCAAAATATATTAAATTTGGTCCATAACCCCGTCGAGTCCGACTATCGCAAGTCACATTCATATAGGCCCCACTCTTTTGTATGCGATATTGCGATGCGATTCATCATAATCGCATATCACATAGTCCCTGAGCCGTTGGTAGGCGCTCCCTTGTAATATGTCGATGCGATATTGCGGGTTAACCCAGGCTGTCGATCTGCATGCTTGTTCGACGGTCCTCGTTAACCCACGCTGATCGTTGTCACAACATTTATGTGGTAGCCTCCGATAGCCTTCGCTGATTGCGATATGCCGATCGGATCTAGACCGTTGATCGGCCATATCAGACGGCTCTTGTGCATCACTGTCGAAGCCTCTGATAACTCTGTTTTTGGCCATTTCTTCATGTTTTTCACTCCCGATAGTGTAATCCACCTTTTGTGAAGGTTTTCCTTATGCGATAGTTTTTTTGTTTTGAAGACTTAGAGGGTGTTTTGGATCCATTTTGGATCAACACTTGACGACACATTGGTATAACTCTAGCTCTTTGAATGTACCTTGTTTGTGAAAAGAAAGTCTAACACCTCCAGAAGTATTGTTCAGTTTTCAACTCATCTTGGTTTCACACTAACTTGATTTTAAGATGTAGCATCTTCAAAGCCCTTGGTCGATTGACACACATTTCATGCCAAGGTAGCACAATTGCTTCAATTGGGGTTGAGGGGTATATAGGTGCACAAGCAGTATAGTCGTCAGAGTCTTAGTTTCATCTTTGGTGTTTCTCCACTACCAGCAGGCCTGGACAGTACCACGATGGAGTCACATAGGAGCATAAGCATGGCTCTGCTGCCGGCAAGCCTGGTCAGTACCTTGACGGAGTTAATTGCATCACCTCCCTGTGCAAGAAGCCTTTCTCTTCTTTCACCTCATTCATTTTTCATTTTGAATTTTTGACTTTTCATTTTTTTTATTTTTCACTATGCATAGCACTTATTCATTTCAGAGGTGAAAGAGGGATCCTGACTTATCGAGAGCAGAAGAGGTTGTTCAAGGGAATAAGAGGTTAATTGTATCTCTGATGTTCCTGTTAAGGTTTTCCCCCTTACCATACTCTACTTGATTGAGGTGACAAGGGTTAACAAAAAAACAATTGACTAGAGAAGGTGACACTAGTTAGCGCGCAAATGTTGTTTTTACACCCAGGTTCACTTCGAACAGTACGTATTTTCCTTTGACGTATCATGGAATAAAAGTAGCATGATCATCACACAGAGGCAAGATGACAGATAACCAAGTAGTGATAGTTGTACAAGCCCTCTTGTACTTTACCCAACTTGCTTCAAGAGTCATACATGGTTTCATGCAAAACTAACTTATGAATGAAACAAGTGAACGAACTAACAATCAACAAAGAAAAGAAAGAGTAGAAGCAAAAACAAAAGTGAAGCAAGTAAACAAACAAGAAAACAAAGCACGTAAGCAAAGAAGCATGCAAGAAAGAAAATGAAAGCAAACACTACTCCTATTCATACACTAATGATACATGGGCCTGATCACGTGAAGTGATACGTCCAATGCATCCACCAGTGCATTGGTAGACCCATATTGGTGAAGGCTTGGTCAACGAGAAACCCAGTTGTGCGAACCATCAAGAAAAAGAAAGATATAAAAATGAAGACAACCACACTTCGTGATTCAAAGTGCCCATGGGACATAAGTGAGTGCATGTGCATGACGGGTAGTCCACGGACTTATCATGGTGTTGTGTGACACTACGTGCAACTTTGAAGCATAAGCACACTCTTGACTGTGACATGCAAGCAAACAAAAGAAACAAAGATAACTTGTGTCGTGCACGAGTCCTTGCAATGTAAGAATCCTCCAATGCATGAGTAATTGGATCGTTTAGTTCGAGAGGAGGAAGTAAAATATGAGTGTTGGATTGATCTTGAGTGCATACATATGAGTGCTGAGGAGCCTTGAGCGTTTGAAAAATTTCCTGATCGAAAGCGAAACCAACCTCAAGACAGTGAGAGCCTGACATAACCATCAGCTCAAGTTGAAGTGCCTCGGTGGTCTGTGGGTTTCGACTTTGTTGATAGATGGATCTTCGTAGACCAATTGCTTAGATGGATTAATAATGAGTGAATCAACATCGTGATCGGATGATGACGTGAAGAGATCACGACAACCAAGATTAGAAAATTCAAGATGTTGGTCGACATCCTCATGGTTGGATGAATCACACAGAGGGGTAGATGGAAAGAAAACAAGCTCATCGTCTGTGTTTCCAGAAAAGACAGATGAAGGATCAAGTGGATTTTCAACGAGTAACTTATCCTCTCCATTTTCGAATGATGGATCAACATCCGGTGAGTCCTGCGAGCGATCAATAATGGGTGCATCTGTGGATGAAGATACACATGCAAAATCATGGATGGTAGGTTCACCAAAGAGGTTAGGAAAGAACGGAGGGGACTCAGATAGAAGGGAGTCATCCTTCACCGAGTGTTGATGTTCAAGCTCCCACTCATGCTCTTCATGAATGACATCGCATGTTGGTTGTGAAACACCAACTCTGTGAATGGGTTGTTCCTCGTTCACAACAAGTGAAGAGTCTGAGTGGGTGAGCATAAGACAACATCATTCAGAGGAACACCTGAGTGTGAAGCTGGAGGTCAAATATGGGAACTCGAAGGACTCACAACCACATCTATGCGAAAATTGAGTAGAGTGGTGTTAGGAGAGTGTGGAGGATGAAAAGGTGTACAAACATGATCCTTAGCATCACTAGACGATGGTGGAACTATTGGATGAGAGGGAGGCAAACATTCCGTTGAAAGAGTGCCTTCTCCCACATGAGATTGCTTGGTTCCATCAACGAATAAGGTTGAGCGAGTCTTGCTCTCAAGCTTTCTCTTGGGATGAGGAGATTTATTAAGATAGTACTCGAATCAGTACCAAAGATAATGAAACTTCATCTAGCTCCTCGGAGCTTGAAACTGCAAGTCACGGAAGCGCTACCAAAAATCAATAATTTATTCATGCAGAGCCCTCCGTTGTTGTAACAGTTTCTGGTCAAGACAGTCTGGGTAATAATGATAGAACATGTCTTCAATGAGATCACATAAGTGCTCAAATGAGTGCACGGTTTCAGCCGATAGGCTGAGCAGCCAACGAAATGGAGATTCGCGAAGTGTGTATGAAAGCCACAAACCAGCCTGTTCGTCAAAAAACTCATCTTCCTCATAAATCATGAAAATAAAGTTATATAAGTTCTCAAGCCAGGCCACTTCACCTTCACCATCATATGTGTGAGTGGACATGAGATCGAAAAGCTTTCCCAAGATAGAGACATCTTCACGATTAAAAAAACACCTTGGGGGAAGAAGAGTGCAAAACTCCATGAAAGATATGCAAAGATTCAGAATTGGATGAGAGGACACTGCTTGTCATCAGGCCCTCCTTCTAGTGCCAGAAATATTGACGATGTTGGACCCGCCAACATGTCAAGGGGATCTCCCCGATAAGAAGTCCCAATTAGACCTCAGACCGTTTGGTGTAGGAGTCCCAACAGTGGACCGTAAGGTAATGCCTTGACCGCAGTGTTGCACAGAGGCAAGTAGAATAACTCTGTCAGCAACAAGGGTGTGACTCATGCAGTGAGTCAAGGAAGGTGTATGAGAGGTTCCAACACTTTGAAATGGGAAGGAGGTGAAAGTGAGTTCTAGGTTGAAAGGGATCATTCCCAACTCGGCTAGGAAAACACAACACAAAGGACATACACAGATTTCGCGGAGTAGTCCACTCAGATGTGGCAATCACATCATACAAGGTAATATAACACGTACAACATTCACAGATCAGTCTGAGATGAGTGTGACTGTTGTTATAGAAAGGTTCAAGTGAAAGGTCTGTCTTATGTCCAACAAAGCAGTCGACACGGATGGTGACAACATTAACAACATATGAAACACATTAACAACAAGATTCATATAATTGGATGTGAATCAATTCATACAGAAGTACGTAAGTTAAACAACACATATCATTAAAGCAACTGGAGGAGTCCAACTAGAATAACAACATATGCATGAAAATGTGTTGGCTCTTATTATATAAAGAAATGTAAGTTACAATCATATAATACATCCATATAAACCTGCTAGCCCCAACAGTGGAACGTTACAACCACATCTGCCTACCCCTCCAAAGAGATGTACTATCTCCTTGCAGTGGAGAAGCCAAGGCGCATTAAAATACTATCCAAGCCTTCTTCAAAATAGTCTAAGTAGAAGCTTGGCTGACCAAAAGCCTATACAATGAGTTATGAGGGACTATTTATAGAAAAGGGTGGGGTGACCCTTGACATTCGCCTTTGTGACAGATCAACTACCCTCATGACTCTTCACCTACTCTAGGATTGTTACATCCAACCATTGACACTTGACTTACTCTTGACATGACTCAACATTACAATGCATATATACTCATGTGAGACATCATGGCTTGAGCAAGCCTTGCGAAACATCACTCGCACTCGGTTGTTGTGGTGAGACCAACTCTTTGACATGCCTGTGATGATGAAGCTGGTGAGCTGATGCCAAGCTTGGTCATTCGTGATGGTGTGTATGCACCTCATGGTGACATATTGTTGAAGCGAACTCTTGCCTTTGTTGCAACCGGTGCATTGGTTTGGCCCCTTCATCCAACTCCTCTGCTAACATGTGCATGGTCTTCTTGGGTGCGGCTGAACCGGCAACACACTGATGCATATTTCTATGCCGATCTTCAAGTCTATGCTAATGGTCATGCGCATCAACTTGCCGAAGTACATGTTCAGCTCTAGTTGGACTTGCTTCTTGTCTTCGCCTTAGTGAGTGTTACAGATCCATTTGGGCACATCACTCCCATCATCCAGATGAGTGTTTTAGGGCTCATCAAACCCTAATTTCAATTGCTACACGCCCTAAACAAGTCAACCTATTGAATGCCTCCTTCCCAGAGAGTTTCATGGCCTGAAGACATCCTGAAATGACTCCTTGAAGGACCAGTGTTGGTAGGCCCATGTAAGGGTGCTTTGAGGAGCACTTGGGCCCATGAAAGGGTGCTCTGCAAAGCACTTAGGCCCACTTTGACTTGCGTAGGGTGAGATTCACTGAAAGTTGCATAGGGTTCTGGGAATATTCCTTGGTTCTATATCATTCTACAAGGATCCAACCTCTTATCCCCTCCTATGAGCTCAAAGTTGGATAGGCTAAGGATCCATTAACCTCCTATCCTCTCATCCCTTCCTCCATGGAAACTAACTCTAAGTTTGGAAGGCCATTCAATGCCCTCATTTATGACAAAACCTCCTCCATCTTCCTATAAATTGAGCACTCATATAAGTGATCAAGGGGCTAGACTTTGATTATTGTAAGGAGAAAATGTTAGTTTGAGAATTGAGACTATTGTAAGTGTCATTATGTTGCTAGATTGTCATGCTTATGACGTGATGTGGATGGAACCAAAGCTGGAGGAGTGATTTTCAATTAGGCTTCATGGTTGTAATTCCTTCTTCTATTTCAATAAGTATTTGAACTTTTTTCCATATGCTTATCTTGTTATATGATGCTTATATGTGTGAATGTATCTAATTCCATTTACTTGTATTCAATAGATCTTTTTCTTTGATATGTTATTTGTCTTATGTTTGTGTTTACTGGTACTTCTCAAGCATTTTAAGTATGGGAAGGAGCAACAGGATTGATACAAGGGAGACAAGAGGAAAGAGGAACTACAAGTAGGTCTTCTCATGTTCTTTGCCTTATCTATTTCTTATAGGAAGAGGCTAAATTGCTTTAAACTGTTGTTCTAGATATGGCTACTTATCTAGGGAATTAGTATTTATCCGTAGATACCAAATTCTCCAAAACAAATTGGCGATTCCACTGGGGAACGATCATTGTTCCAAGTAGCTTATCCACATCCTAAGACACTCTAGTAGACCTTAATTCCTTTCATTGATTGTATTTCAGCCTTGTTGAAGTGTTATTTGGTCAAAAATTGAGGTTGGATGACTCTTGGGTGGCTTCTCAGGAATCAACGCAGGCTTGGTCAGGGGACAGTGTTCTGCAGAGCACCCTTGAGTGAGAGGCAGTGCGCTGGAGTGCAGTTAGGCCCTCTTTGACTTGCGCTAATCCACCTTAGGGAAAATTTTCACCTTTGGATTGGGCTTATTCTCCAAATTTCCTTCTGTTTATGCTTGCTGAAAGATCAATGATTGTTGTATGTCTCTGAAATCAACTTGTATTTCCTATTTCAAGCCCTACTTTGACTTGATTGATTAATTTTTCTTAAATTTTTTTCTTTTTCGTAAGCAATCCATAGTCAAAGTTAGATTATAGTCGATTAATCTTTGTTCGAAAGAAAGTGTCGTAACAGTCTTCTTTTCCTTTGAAACAAAATTGTCGTAAAGTCTTCATTCTTGTTAAAGGTTGATTGATTGTATGTGCATTAGTTTCCTTTTTTGTTCATCATAACATTAAGGGAATCGAAAAGAGAAACTTGCATCATTCATATTGTAGTTTGTGAATGCTTGAAAATAATAGCTAGGGAAATTGCATTAGATGTGCTCTTTGCTCCTTGTCAAAGATCTGATTGCTCTATCCCTACTAGCTAAGGTTTCATTGTTCAATTGAATAAAAATAATGCTTATCATATTAGTTTCATTTTAGGAATTGCAAACATACATCACGTGGTGAACCTTGAAAGGAAAATTCTAAAGAAGATCAACCTAAAATTTATCTGAATTTACCTAATGGAGCATTGTCACCTAACGAAAAACATTTAG
This sequence comes from Pinus taeda, assembly GCA_000404065.3. Classification (NCBI taxonomy): domain Eukaryota; kingdom Viridiplantae; phylum Streptophyta; class Pinopsida; order Pinales; family Pinaceae; genus Pinus; species Pinus taeda. Next base: position 40,127 of record APFE030388273.1, on the reverse strand, counting down.
TGGTTCTAGGCTAGAGATGTGTTCCAGTGTTGTAAAACAAAGCAGTTGTTGCTAACTTGTCTGCAATACATCCCGAGTGTGATACCTAATTCCACGTACATGAGCATATCATAGCTCGTCCACATACCTTCAGGTATATAGGGCGGTGTTACAATATGTAAAGTATATGGGAATTCTCTCACTGTGTGGTTTTGCATTAGACAATGCTTATACAGATTGGGCCTCCACATACTTTCGGGTATATATGGGAGGACAAAACTAGGTTTATATCCATCCTTAGATAACTGAGTCAGCCACCTTGTACACTGTGATACACCGAACACAACATTCAGGGAGATTTCTTGCCCGTACTTCTCGGTTTGCCAGGAGGCATTCTGCAGTTCACAGTTGCTTGGTAAACATTTTGCCGAAATTATCCCTCTTTTGTTTTGTTATGTTCCTTTGATTAAAATAAAATTAATTGACCGTGAATAACATCCTCCACACTCACTCATTAGCTGATCTTAGGTTGAAACATATGGCGACAAATCTGGAGTCCACCAATCAAGGAATTACTTTTGATGGGAATCCTAGTCCTTTTCCTCCTTTCAGAAATATTAGCGCTCCTTATATGGCTACATTATCCCCACCAGGATTTACCATTGGCTTAACAATATGGTTGTTTTCAATCTCCTTGGTTCAAAATTTCGTGATTTCTCCGCAATCGAGTACTCCAACTCGACAAAATCAACCTCCAGTTGATCCTAAAGTTGACTCTTTGCCTTCTTCCTTGGTTGTTTCTTCCTCCCCTTCTTCCTCTTCGCCTGGTGAAAGTTTGGTACTAGTAACCAGGTGGCTAAGAAGAAGAAGAAAGGGAAGAAGAAGAAGAAGAAGAAGAAGAAGAAAAATTAGCAGAGGGGCAACTAAGAAACCATTGCTTTGAATGAAACATATGTTGAGAAACCATTTGTCAAGCCTCACCAAGTTCAATATCCATGCAAACTTTTTGTGGGAGACCATCTTCTTCTAAATTGTTCTGGTATTCCTCAGATATTAGAAGAATGGTCTTCCCATTCACATCATCCTGTGTCATCAACTTCTAGAGATCATGTTGGTGACACACCATCAACTAGTGGTAGTAAAGTTCATGGAAAGAAGGGTAAAGTTAAGTTTCCATGTAGGTTATGTGAAGGTAATCACCCCATTCACCTTTGTCCCTATCTAGATGAAGCCAAAAAAGTGTTGGATAACCGTCCTGCTTCTCCACAGCGACTTCCATCTGGTTACATGAGACTCTCCCATAATCCTACACTAGTTGATAAATTGACTGAATCAAATCAACTATCAGTCAAACCCACTCTCTCTGAAAGTGAATCCTATGAGTCTATACTCGACCCAAATCAACAGGTCAAAGTAACAGTTGACCCGATTTCACCTTCAGTTAATCGTACCTTTCTCGAAGAGAGTGAATATGATACCACTCAAGTTCTTTTTGTTTCTTCAGATTCAAATGAGCTTGGGGGAAATCCTCATGTTCCATCAATATAGGAGGAAAATCCTCCCGTTCTCATAACTCAAGGGGTTAATTCTCTTGTTTATACGATACCCCTTCCAAGTAGTCTGGTCACTTCCTTTGATTGGAATCGATTGACAGGATTTCGTCTTCCTTCTTATGTGCCTTTCCGGATCATAGTACAGGTTTGTAATATGATTGTATCTCACACTATTATAGATGAAGGTGCATCTGTGAGTATCCTTTCCTCCACTGCTTAGAAAGTGCTTGATTCCCTACCACTTGTTCCTATTACCCATAATTTGTTGGCTTTTAACAGAGGAACCAGTCAACCATTAGGGATCCTTCCTCAGTTTCCTATTACTTTGGGAGGAAAAATTGTTTATCTAAATGTGATGGTAGTCCCAGGCCCTTTAGATTACAATTTACTTCTTGGGCGCAACTATGTTTATGACATGGGAGCTATTATTTCAACACTCTTTCAAGTGATTTGTTTCCCGCATGAAGGCAAAATTGTCACCGTTGACCAGCTTTCATTTCCCAGTCCAAATATGGTTTCTAGTCAACCATCATCCCTAAGTGGTCCTTTTGTACCAATGGTATCATCCCTGACACGGGTTAATTATGTGGCAACGCGTTCCATGCCTACATCAGTTGACAATCAATTTAGTGATATTGTACATTATGTACTTGGGGCATTGAAACCAGATCTCTCTAGTGGACTCCCTGATACGAATCCCTTCCAGAGGATTGTTCTCCCATCTGATGAGAACCTTTTGGAAGTCATGACCTCTTATGAGTCGTGATCGAGGAATATGAGGATAGTTCCTTCTCTTGTGTCAACCTCGTTTAAAAATGAAACAAGTGTCTATGAGGATAGTTCTTTTACTGTGTCAACCTCATTAAAAAATGAAACAGCTCCCATGAGGATAGTTCCTTGTCTTGTGTCAACCTCGTTAAAAAAAGAAACCAAGGATATGAGGATAGTTCTTTTACTTTGTCAACCTCATTAAAAAATGAAATAGTTCTCATCAGAATAGTTCCTTGTCTTGTGTCAACCTCGTTAAAAAAAGGAACCAAGGATATTAGGACAGTTCCTGGTATTATGTCAACCTCGTTAAAAAATGAAACAAGGGTCTACGAGGACAGTTCTTGGTCTTGTGTCAACCTCCTTAAAAAATGAAAAAGGTTCTATGAAGATAGTTCTTTTACTGTGTCGACCTCATTAAAAAATGAAACAAGGAATCTGAGCAGAGTTCCTTGTCTTGTGTCAATCTCATTAAAAAATGAAACAAGGTCCCCTGGAGCAAAGTTCCAAGTCGATTATTTGAGTAGATCTCGTAAAATACTAGTCGAGTCTTTCACTTGATCTCGTATATGAACTTTTATTCCATCCACCTGATAGCCGCAAGAAGTCTACTTAGGTGAATGAAATGAATCTTGGGGGGCATGCACCTAATGGTAAAGTTAAGTTTCCCTGTAGGTTATGTGAAGGGAATCACCCCATTCACCTTTTTCCCTATCTGGATGAAGCCAAAAAGGTGTTGGATAATCATCTTGCTTCACCATAGCAACTTCCATCTAGTTACAGGAGACTCTCCCTTTCATCATGCTGGGGGCATGTAAACCAATCTCAAGCACAGTTCTTTGTTTCAAGCTTGTGTAAAAACGAAACTGAATTTAAGCATAGTTTTTTGTTTCAAGCTTGTGCAAAAATGAAATTGAATCCAAACATAGTTTGTCATTTCAAGCTTGTGTAAACATGAAACTGAATCCAAGCATAGTTCCCTATGGTTCAAGATTGTGTAAAAATGAACCCATCTCCATTTTAACCCTCATGATTTCCATCCTATCAGCCTTTTCCATCAAATGAGCCCTGGTTTTTCTCCTTCCATCGTCACTATCTACTTGGCCAATCATACGCTTGCAATGAGTGGTCTTATTAGCCAGCCTCTTCACATAAATCAACATGTTTTGAGAAGTTCTAACATCACCGAAACCAGTTGCTATCCTAGACACCAATCGTTCCTCAAAGTGGAGTCCTCTTTAAGCTCTTTTCAAACTCTCGAAATATGAAAAGATTGTCGAGCGCTTTGGAAATGAAATTTAAATTTACTCAGTATAAGTTTAACCCTTTCCCGGACTGAGATTGATTACTTATAAAAAATGAATACGTTGATCGAACATGGTCAATAGGTTTTGTCTTGTATTGTTTTATGATTTTTCGGGCTTAAGAGACAAATCTACGAAAAATAACTTGTGGAGTTTTCTTTTTTTCCTTTTTCAAACTCTCTAAATATGAAAAGGACCAAGTTATATTTGTCATTAAACTCATTAAAAAATCAAATAGAGACAAACTTTTCCATATAGACAAGACCGAGTTTCACCTTCGCTAGACTCGTTAAAACATCACATAGCAATGGATTCACCCGAAGGGTGAAATTATACAACAAGCATAAATTATCCTCCTCAAGCTTGATAAAAGTAAAGAGGTACTAGTTAGCAATGACTGGGGAAAATGGGAAAAAGGGAAAAACCACTTTATGGTAGCAGGTCGCTCTTAAACATGACACTTTCACTTCATCTCTGTGACTATTTTGGTTGGGTTATTTGCTTGACGGTTATCATAACTATGGTCTATCACACCATCCATCACTTTTGGTTTTGGGTCAATGCTGCCAATTCATTCAGACTATTTGGGTTGGGTTATCTACTTGATGGTTATCATACTTATGGTCTATCACACCATCCATTACTTTGGTTTTTGGTCAATGTTGCTAATTCATTAAGTGTCACTGATATGTTCAACAGAAGTCATTCAATTAAAATTCATCCTTTGTAATACTCATAAACCTTCATTTTCATGATCGCCATTCCTGAACCTTGTGTCGTCAGTCAAATTCCGTCTCCAAAATCATTACACTCGTTTCGTGTCATTGATGTGGGTTACATCAAGGCCCTCCTGCGACGAGTCGCTTCTTGTTGACATCAGCTCATTATCCAAGAAGTTGACTTAGAAACACCCTTCCAGTGCCTTGAGGATTGCATACATCAATGGCAGGTTTCTTGCTTCCGACGATAGGTTGACATCAATGGCCTTCGACTGAAAGACTTTGTATGGTGTTCAACATCAAATCATCTATTAACACCATGCAGAATGTACTGTAGTACCTTGAGGATTATTATCATTATCGGTGATTTCTCTCACATCTATTAACGACTTACATCATTGGATGGTAATCAGATGGTATCTTCCCATGTTCGAATTCAGATCACATATTCACATGGTTAGACTCGTACTTGAGCGAATGATTGTGTTAGTGTCAGTCTTTACAGCCTTATTCCAGTGATCAAACATGCACTTACACAAGTCATTTTAAGGTGTCAAGGTCAACTTTTATCATTTCATTCAGTCTTCAAGTAAAATTTGGTCACTATGCATTAGGTTTGGGGTTGGATCTTACCCTTGTTAAAATTGTCCAAATGATGTTCCATGTCACCATTCAGCTGAGTCTACCATCATTCAGAGGGTTGTCATCATCATGTCAAGTTCCATTGGGTCATTTCGCACCTTGTTCATGTTTCAGTTGCACCTATGGCAAGGTTCATTTCCCTCTCCTAGGGTTTTGAAGCTAATTTCTCTTAGATGGTCAAATCATAGGAAAAATTGTATCCTGATGTTCATACACCTTCCCCTATCCGTAAAATACCTTATCAAACACTTCCCATCACTGAGATCCCCAAAATTCCTCATTTTCGCATAAACCCTAGTTTCTTGCTACAACTTGGCAATTTTCTATGGTTGGGCCTGTGTTTTTCCTTTTTGGACCCCTTCCCTTCACTCAATTTCTGAGATTATACTTTTCCCTACTTCCCATCATCCCTCCACACTTACCAAAATTTCCTCAAGAATTTAGAAGCTCCCTATCCCCTTCATTCCGCTTCATTCCGACAAATCCCTTGTCCCACACATCGAGATATGTTTCACTCAAATAATGTTTCTGAGCAATCGAAGATGAATTTGGAAAACCTGAGAGAGGTTTTTGTTTTAAATAGACTAGGGAAGAAAACCCTCCTTCACTTTTTACACAAGCATCATGTTTTTGAAGAAATGTCAAAATTACAATTGTCTTGGGAGAATTGATGCACCTCTGGAGCGACCTCAGAAAACTCCCGTTTTCTCCTAGCTCAGTTGGCCAAATGACTTTCTTGATGATCCAAATGATAACTAGCGACACGTAGCTTTACAATGAGCTATCATGAGATCAATTTGGAGTTGAGAAAGGCATTCAAAAGTTGACTGCAACAACACTCTGTCTTTAGAGAGCCTCATTTGGCACTGTTCGACCAGTCTTGGGCGATTTTCTTTTTGACAGATAAAATGAGCTCCAAATTGAAAAATTATAGTTGGGTTGGAAAGTAGACACACAGAAATTTCCCATGAGCTATTATGATCTTAATTTTGGATTGAGTAAGGCATTCAAAAGTTTCCCGCAACAACACTCTGCCTTGAGGCAGCCTCATCTGGCATAGTTTGACTAGTCTTGGGAGATTTGATTTTTGATAGAGCAAATCAACTCCAAATCAAACAATTTTTGTGGAGTTGGCACGTAGACAGGATAGGCTTTCCAACGAGCTATCCTGTGCTCAATTTGGACATCGGGAAGGCCTCCAAAAGTCACTTGGAAAAGAGCGCGACGCACAAGAGGAGGAGCGCGACGGTTTTATAAATATCTTCACTCCATATGGTCAGTTATACAAGTGGCAAAGGAAGGCAAAGGGTTACCCAAGCCATTTGTCATGTTTGTGGTGTTACACCTGTAGCTGATGGTTGGCTCTCCACCTTCATTTGGTGACCCTTGGTCGTTCTATCTCTTCATAGCACATTCTATATATTGTATGCAAACCATTTGCAAAGCAAGTTGGTTGGTTGGCTTGTAACTTCTGGGAGACTGTGGGAAAGAAACTTTATTTCTGCATTATATATTTTTACAGAGAATTAATGAAAGGCAACAACTATGATTCATGATATTCATGTGGTTGTGAGTGTAGCAAATGTGCCTCTTATGTTTCATATGTATCTTGTTATGTTTCATAGTTCATTTCATATTCATTTCTGGTGAAATGTTTCGAGTGAGATTAGGTAGAATTCAATTCTATTGCTTTACCTGTGGGAAAATTTCATGTGTAGTGTATCATTCTTCTATTGAAAAGGATTCATGTTGTCCATGCCCTTTTCACCTTCTTAATCAATCTCTCCATGTTCTTTGTTATGTTCCATAGTTTCATTTCGTATCAATTTCTGGTGAAATTTTTCGAGTGAGATCAGGTAGAATTCAATTCTATTGCTCTACCTGTGGGAAAATTTCATGTACAGTGTTCATTCTTCTGGTTAAAAGGATTCATGTCGCCCATGCCCTTTTCGCCTTCTTAATAAATCTTTTCATTCTGCCATATTTTAAAACTAAATTGCTATGCTTTCAGCCTACCTTGCCTCACGAAATAATCTGTGCCTTCATGTTAAGTTCTCTGTTCATTGAGGTCCAGTGGTCCCATAACATCCCAGAAACACAGTCACTCATAAAAATCACTCCTTATTATCATTTCCACTTACTAGCCTAAGATAAATAGTCGTTTGAAAGTCATCTCAGTCCTTTTTGTTCATCTATTCACTGAGTGTGACCCGGAGAGAGCCCTCTCCTGCTCTGGTAGGGCTAGCTACCAGACTGAGCGTGATTTGTGGTTACCTTGAATTTTTCCTTCCTTCAGCCTGAGGCAGATTTAGGTGCTAACATAGTGGTGACTTTGCTGGGGAAAAAAAAATGATTTAGTTGAAGATTTTTTTGCCCTAGGACATATCTCAAGTTCAGATCTGATGTTGACGGTGAACAATGATCAGACATAAGAAGATGGCTGAAATCATTCACCTGGTGACTCCTTTCACTGAAGAATCCAGCAATCAGGTGCTTCATGATGACTCCACTGCTTGGAGATCAGTAGCTTTGAGATATCTTAAAATACACCGGATTGCAAGAAGATCCGCTCCCATGAGCCGAGATTACATTCCAGGCTTCCCAAATAAAATTCCGAAGGTAGATTGGTCAAAGAATTTGCCTATGTTTAAAGATGATGGTAAGAAGGACGCTGCTTTACATCTAGTTCGATTTCACATGCATATTCGCAAGTTGAAAGTTGATTTTCCTGAAGATTACTTAATGAATATATTCATGGCCACTCTAGAAGGTGAAGCCCGATCTTGGTATGAAAATTTGCCTGCTGCTTGTATTTACAGTCTAAAGGATTTTCATGACCTATTCATTGAAAGATATAAAGACTCTTATCCATCATTGAATCTAGTTCATGATTGTTGCAAGCATGCTTATGGTTTTATTGAGAGCCTTGAAAAATATTATGCGGATGTTAATTTTATGGATCATGATATCATGGAAGCCCTGTATGAAATTCCCTTTCAGCAGCATAAAGACGATCATGAAAATTTGTAGCATGATCAAGATTGTAGTATGGTGGAAAAAGAAGGAATTTTGCATCTTGATAGTCAACATGAAATACATGAAATGGATCAGCAGTATGAGGAAAATTTATATACTCCTTCACTTGAAAATATTGAAGACAATCACTGCTTGAGCAAAATGAAACAAAAGGTCTTATCTCCTTTGTCTGAAGATGAGATAGATCAACTCTTGCACGGTCATGTTCCAGCTCAAGCTAAAGTAGATTTGCAATGCACACATGGTCAAGAAAGTGTTGGTGAAACTTCTTCCTCTTTTGAAAAGGTTGACAGTCCGGTGAACATCTTAATAGATTAGCAAGTTGAAGAATTCCATATGGCTGAAAGTGATGAAAGAAAAAGTATCGTTTCAAATTCGTCCATAGAAGAAGACAAAGTTCTGGGTCCAAATGTTCTCATGTCATCAGAACAAAGCCTTCATGAAGAGGTAATCCTATCAGCTCATGGACAACAAGATGAGAACTTTGTTCAAGTAAGTGAAAGGCTTTCTTTGGATGAATTTATGGTAGATGATAAAAATATTAGTGTTGGGTTTCAAGAATCATCCGAAGTTTCTTTTCTCATGATTGATGAATGTGATGAATGTAATGAGAATATGGTTGTCATATCATGTCAAGATGATCAAAAATATATTCAGACTGTAGAAGACCAGAGCAATCAAAATTGCCATTCAAATTCTTCTTCATATGTTTCATGTGTTGAAATGATTTTCCAAGAAGAGATCTGCTCATCTATTTGTTCAAAATTTTTATGAGAACCAGGACCATACTTTTTCTGAAGTACATTATGAAGGAAGATCAGAATCAAAAGAAAAGGACATCTTGTTTCCTCAAAAGGAGGAAAATCTTCATGTTTTTCATGATCCAATGGCAAATCTATTACAGTCAGCAGTGAAGGTGATTATTGCAGTATTCAGTGATGAAGGAGATCATGGTCAATCATGTGTTTGGATGCCTAGTTACCAGCATCAATTTTTGACCAGAAGATCTGATCGGAAGAATCAGTCAAGAAGCCATCTTCTTGATTGGTTACATTGGCAGTTTGATATAGTTTGATGATATATAGTCTTGTAAAAAATAAAGGTGGTCATGTACTACCACCAAGCTTTAAGTTTTAAGTTCAGTCAAGTTTCTTTAGTCATGTCAGTTTGAGTCAAGTTTCATGTCAATAAATTGAGTCATGCTGGTTTGTCGGAATAATGGACTCCATAGCCCAATGGACAAAAGGCACTGTCTAGCTCTTCCAGAGAGCTGTTGTTCTTGGCACCTCCAAGGAGCTACCATCCCCCATTGGAGCCAATGTTAGTTTCTGTCTTTACAACCTTCTTCCAGTGATCAAACATGCTCTTACACAAGTGATTTTAAGGTGTCAAGTTCAAATTTTATCATTTCAGTGAGTCTTCAAGTAAAATTTGGTCACTAGGAATTAGGTCTAGGGTTGGATTTTACCCTTGTTAAAATTGTCCAAATGATGTTCCATGTCACCATTCAGCTGAGTCTACCATCATTCATAGGGTTTTCATCATCATGTCAAGTTCCATTGGGTCATTTCACACCTTGTTCATGTTTCAGTTGCACCTATGGCAAGGTTCATTTCCCTCTCCTAGGGTTTTGAAGCTAATTTCTCTTGGATGATCAAATCATCAGAAAACTTGTATCCTGATGTTCATACACCTTCCCCTATCCCTAAAATACCTTATCTAACACTTCCCATCACTGAGATCCCCCAAATTCCTCATTTTCGCATAAACCCTAGTTTCTTGCTACAACCTAGCAATTTTCTATGGTTGGGCCTGTGTTTCTCCTTTTTGGACCCCTTCCCTTCACTCAATTTCTGAGATTCCATTTTTCCCTACTTCCTATCATCCCTCCACACTTACCAAAATTTCCTCAAGAATTTAGAAGCTCCCTATCCCCTTCATTCCGCTTCATTCCAGCAAATCCCTTGTCCCACACATCGGGATATGTTTCACTCAAATAATTTTTCTGAGAAATGGAAGATGAATTTGGAAAAACGGAGAGAGGTTTTTGTTCACAACTGACCAGGGAAGGAAAAAATCCTTCACGTTTTACACATGCGTCATGGTTTTGAAGAAATGTCAAAAATACAATTGTCTCGGGAGAATTGATGCACCTTTGGAGCGACCTCGGAAAAATCAAGTTTTCTCCTAGCTCGGTTGGCCAAATGACTTGTTTGATGATCCAAATGATAACTAGAGACAAGTATATTTCCAATGAGATATAATGAGCTCAATTTTGAGTTGAGGAAGGCATTCACAAGTTGACTGTAACAGCACTCTTCCTTTAGACAGTCTCATTTGGCACAGTTCGACCAGTCTTGGGAGATTTGATTTTTGACAGAGCAAATGAGCACAAAATTGCAAGATTATAGTCAGGTTAGAAAGAAGACACACAAAGCTTTCCAATGAGCTATAATGACCTCAATGTGGGGTTGAGTAAGGCATTCAAAGGTTTCCCGCAACAGTACTCTGCCTTGAGGCAGCCTCATCTAGCACAGTTTGACCAGTCTTGGGATATTTGATTTTTGACAGGGTAAATAAACTCCAAATCCACAAATTCCAATGGGGTTGGAAATTAGACAGGACAGGATTTCCAATGAGCTATCCTGCACTCAATTTGGACATTGGGACTGCCTCCACAAGTCACCTGGAAAAGAGCGTGACGCATAGGAGGAGGAGCGCGACCGTTTTATAAATATCTTCACTCCATATGGTCAGTTATACAAGTGGCAAAGGAAGGCAAAGGGTTACCCAAGCCATTTGTCATGTTTGTGGTGCTACACCTGTAGCTGATGGTTGGCTATCCACCTTCATTTGGTGACCCTTGGTCGTTCTATCTCTTCATAGCACATTCTATATATTGTATGCAAACCATTTGCAAAGCAAGTCGGTTGGTTGGCTTGTAACTTCTGGGAGACTGCGGGAAAGAAACTTTGTTTCTGCATTGTATATTTTTACAGAGAATTAATGAAAGGCAGCAGCTTTGATTCATGAGATTCATGTGGTTGCGAGTGTAGCAAATGTGCCTCTTATGTTTCATATGTATCTTGTTATGTTTCGTAGTTCATTTCATATTCATTTCTGGTGAAATTTTTCGAGTGAGATCATGTAGAATTCAATTCTATTGCTCTACCTGTGGGAAAATTTCATGTGTAGTGTATCCTTATTTTGTTGAAAAGGATTCATGTTGTCCATGCCTTTTTCACCTTCTTAATCAATCTCTACATGTTCTTTGTTATGTTCCATAGTTTCATTTCGTATCCATTTCTGGTGAAATTTTTCGAGTGAGATCAGGTAGAATTCAATTCTATTGCTCTACCTGTGGGAAAATTTCATGTACAGTGTTCATTTTCTGGTTGAAAGATCGTCGGCCCATGCCCTTTTCACCTTCTTAATCAATATTTCCATTCCGCCATATTTTAAAACTAAATTGCTATGCTTTCAGCCTACCTTGCCTCACGAAATAATCTGTGCCTTCATGTTAAGTTCTTTGTTCATTGAGGTCCAGTGGTCCCATAACATCCTAGAAACACAGTCATTCATAAAAATCACTCCTTATTATCATTTCCACTTACTAGCCTAAGATAAATAGCTCGTTTGAAATTCATCTCAGTCCTTTTCATTGATCTTTTCACTGAGTGTGACACGGAGAGAGCCCTCTCCTGTTCTGGTAGGGCTAGCTACCAGACTGAATGTGGTTTGTGGTTACCCTGAATTTTGCCTTCCTTCAGCCTGAGGCAGATTTAGGTGCTAACAGATTGAACGAGATAGAATACCCCAGATCTAGTTTCATCCATTTGGGCTACGATTTCAGGAAATGTACCAAGTCATTCGTACAATGGCTTTACATTGATGGTCATTCCGATCATGGGTCTATATCTGTAGATGACTATCTATGTACTTGTAATGAAAGTTTATATGTTGAGCATGGGTATGCCTTCCCTCAGAAATCCATGAGAAAAAATCAAAATATCATGATATTATGTATTGTAATCGATGCAGGTCACCAAGCACTTCAAGACCTCCTCAAAACATCATAAAGCATTTCACTCGACATTACATTTTCGACTTCATGCTTTAGGGGGAAACTGTTACAGATCCATTTGGGAACATCACTCCCATAATCCAGATTAGTGTTTTAGGGCTCATCAAAACCTAATTTTAGTTGTTACATGCCCTAAACAAGTAAACCTATTGAATGCCTCCTTCCTAGACAATTTCATGGCCTGTAGACATCCTGAAATGACTCCTTGAAGGACTAGTATAGGTAGGCCCATGTAAGGGTGCTCTGTAGATCACTTATGCCCATGCAAGGGTGCTATCTAGAGAAATTAGGCCCACTTTGACTTGCGTTGGGTGAGATTGAGTGAAATTTGCATAGGGTTCTGGGAATATTCTTTGGCTCTAGATCATTCTATAAGGATCCCACCTCTTACCCCATCCTATGAGCTCAAAATTGGATAGGCTAAGGATCCATTAACCTCCTATCCTCTCATCCCTTCCTCCATGGAAACTAACTCTAAGTTTGGAAGGCCATTCAATACCCTCATTTATGACAAAACCTCCTCCATCTTCCTATAAATTGAGCACTCATCTAAGTGATCAAGGGATAGACTTTGATGATTTTAAGGAGATAATGCTAGTTTGAGAATTGAGACTATTGTAAGTGTCACTATTTTTCCGGATTGTCATGCTTATGATGTGATGTGGATGGAACCAAAGGTGGAGGAGTGACTTCGAATCAGGCTTCATGGTTGTAATACCTTCTTATATTTCAATAAAGTATTTGAACCTTTTTCCATATGATTATCTTGTTATCTGATGCTTATATGTGTGAATTTATCTGATTCCATTTACTTGTATTCAATAGATCTTTTGTTTTGGTCGGTTCTTTGTCTTCTGTTTGTGTTTATAGATACTTCTCAACCGTGTTAAGTACGTGAAGGAGAGATAGGATCGATACAAGGGAGACAAGAGGAAAGCAGAACTACAAGTAGGTCTTCTCATCTTCTTTGTATTATCTATTTCTTATAGGAAAAGGCTAAAGTGCTTTAAACTGTTGTTCTAGATATGGATACTTATCTAGGGAATTAGTGTTTATCCATAGAGACAAAATTCTCCAAAATAGTGAGTGTGTTGAATGGGTTGGATTGCATGCGTGCGCACAATGACATGCATGCTTTTGAATCCCTTGCATGTGATCACCAACACTACTCACCATGTCTATTTTGTGTTAGTTGCTAGGATGGATCTTTAACTTCTACGGGTGCAGTTTCATCCGTGAGTGCACGATGTGCCCACTGTTGTTCATATTCATGTTGTAACTCATTTGTTTATCTGTGCAACTTCATGTTCTTCCTGAGATGTTTCTTCAGCACATGCAACTCCTTCTTTGTTCCATATTCTACCTTCACACTATATTCATGTCGCACCGTCACTTCATAGCTGCAGTCTCAAAAGTTTCTTTCATCATCAACGGACCTACTTGATCTTGCAACCTTGTTCTGCCTCCGTGTTGTCAACAACCTTCCTCTTGCATTCTCTATGTTTACTACATTCGGTATGCTGCCTTTAGTTGTTGCTCATGATGTTGTTGTCTATGCTGCTACTACTTTATGTCCTTGTATATGAACAACTTGATGTCTTTGTGGGTAGGCAAGTCCATAGACACTTGATCGATTGCATCCCCAAGTGTGCTCTGAATGGTGTCTTCATCTCTACTCTCCTGGAAACCATTGTACCTATACTACTGAGAGGCAGATGAACACCTGGGATACCTGAAGACATGAAAACACTCATGGTAAGCAAACTATCAGTCGAAAACCAAAATGAACATGAGAACTAACTTGCAACATAATTGGGTGCATGATCATGAAGGTTGCACAATTTCGGCCAGGAGATCAAGAGACCGACTGCCAAGACTGCACAAGGCACACTCTGGGCTGCTGGGAGACTGACTCACTATTGGAACTACAAAATGCATAGTCCATTCTGGTTGTTGACTGCTGGGATTGCACAATGTGCAATTCCAGCTGGGAAGGACTGCTTGGCCTAGGGACAAATTTGTGCAATTTCTTGGGCGAAGCAAACATTGTCCTCTAGAAATGTGCAAAACGGTCCTGGAGGCTAGTGCTGGGCAGGAATGCACAATCTGGAGAGGAAGGTGAGACTTCCATTCCCATATTGTGCAATGCAACCTTGGTGAAGGCAGAGCCTGGGCCAAGGTTGGCTCGACTTGCCAATGGGAAACTGAAAGCAAGTAAGTCAGTGAATGAATGGCAACACTAAATGATAGCAGAAGCATGTGGGTGAGGCAGTTTTCTGGTTCGGGTAATGTCCGTGCAAAACAGTTTCATGCATGCGACATCAGTGAGGTAGCAATGAAAACTGAAATAGAGCTAGGAAAATCTCGTATACATGTAAATGATAGCAAGAATTGAAAGAAATCAAGTAAATAGTACTCCCACAAGGGAAAACATGAAAAGCGACAGAAATGCAACACAAGGCATGGGAAGCAGGCTTACCCCAAAACAACTGAGCTAAATGTGCCGACTTCTCTTAGATGTGATGTGGGATGTCAGAGCTGCAAGGTTGATGTGAGGAATGAGCTTTGTAGTAGCCGATTGATGATTTTTGATAACATCGAGGCTGTGACATGCATGCCACTAATATAGGGGAAGCGACACTTGGTCGGAGGTTTTGGAATTTCTCCTTACATGTAACCTCCAATTGTTAAACATAGATCCCTTAAACAAGGGATGCCTTTGCCTGCTACCTTGGGAGAAGCAGCCCATGCATGCAAGTCTGTCTTGCTCAGCCCCAAAGGGAATCGATCAACTCAACTTCACATGCAAGAGACTGCTCGACTGCTAGATAAAATTGCACATTTCTAGTTGGGAACTGGGCTGGTTGCCCAGGAGATTTGGGTGATTTCTAGGCAGAGCAGCTGAGTGTTGCCCAAATTTGCACAAATCCTGGGCTTAATAGCTTGTTACTGGGAAACATTGTGTAAATCCTGCTGGTAGGGTTGGCTGGGAGGCTTGCGCAATCCTGGAGCCCAACAGGTTGTTAGAGAGGATTGCGCAATTCCTGGAGGGAAGGTTGGTTTCCCTCTAGAAATGTGCAATTTTCAAGGGGAATTTTCTCAACCTGTAGCTGGACCAAGTCTAGGTGAGCAGCTGGTGAGGAGAATGGATCAACTATGATCGACAAACTACCTTTGTGCGAGGAAAACACTGAAGCTTGAGTACTTTACGAAGCAAGACAAAGTGTTGTGTAAGGTTGGTAGGGAGGCTCCAAAACAAGCTAAGGCAAAATTTTGGAGGGTGGTTGTAGCCGTTTCAACACCTGTGTTCCACTCGGTTTGTAGATGTTGTTAAGCCATTACGTTGGTTTTGCTAATGGTGCTTGTCGTGGAACACTTAAATTTTCTTCCATAGCATGGGTACTCTATGACCCTAATGGCGAGTTGATTAACTTGCAAGGTATATGCCTTGGGTGAACAACCAATAATATTCTTGAATATAGTGAAGTTATTGAACTCTTGTCAGAAGCAGTTGCTCTTGGCATTAGGGATTTAGTTGTCAAGTTGGATTCACAGCTCGTTGTGTTATAGGTAAACAATCATTACTCATTGAGAAATCCACAAATATTGTGTATGTATCTACATGTTAGATTACTGGAAATAAATTTTAATTTCATCACATATCAACATATTCCACGTAATTTAACTACATTAATAAATGCATTAGCAAATTTTGTTCTTGATAGGCATTTACGTCATTTATAAAACTGATCATATTATGGACACGTAAGTAGAAAATAAAACATGCATATATATATATATTGCATTTGTTAGAGTGTTTACTTAGGATATCAAAAAATAGAGTGTTCTGGGACACTTGGCTTTCAAAGCCTACAAAATGTGTAAAAGAGATAGAAAGGCTATCAACCTGCACGGTGTTCATGATAGCATGAGACCGCTCTGATCACTCGGCCTAATATCCGACGCAGTCTCGCAGATACTACCACTATGTGTCTCTTCCAACGTAGTGGGACATCATCAATAGTGGCATACTCTGGGACTCCTTGAGTTATCGCCTCCAAATTGTGCTCAAGGTATGCTGCTTCATCATAGTCTGTGCCCACTATCTGATGAGAAACTCGCCTTACTATTGGCGACATGCCTGGTGGTCTCTCTAGTCCCACATCTGCACATTTATCAAAAGTTGAGTCTCAGTTTACACTCTTACAAAAAATCATAAAACTTGAAAAAATCCAAGAAACAAGTTTTTACCTGCATCGGTCCACTATTCTCCTCGTGGTAGAGGTATATATGGATCCCACCTGAAATTCATGCTAGTGTAAGCATAGTCGTCTACCATGAGTAGTTGGCGTTCTATCCAAGTGAAGAATTGTGGTGGGTAATGCATATGCTGACCCGTTCCTCCTCAAGGCATGAGTTGACTCCATCTCACTAGTCTCGGATCTCGTGGGGTAGTATTTGGTACCTCTACCCACTGATACTAGAATAAGGGCACTTGCTCTAAAAATAAGGTCACTAGTATTGCTCTAAACCCAAATTGTTTGAGGTGTCCATGCCTCCCCTTGGTCAGTTGCCTTTTCATATTTGAAAGAAGGCCTCCACAATAGTTAAATATGGTGGGAGTCAAACATGCAATAGCATACTGGAACTGGGATTTTGAAGCCTCGTGTAAGGCTTGTGTGTCGGATACACGTGCCATAGTGAACAATATTGTTCTCAAGACGAGGTTGTTGGTGATTGTTGCTATCTTCACCTTCTCTCCATTGGTCATTTCAGCACCTGGACAATGCCTCTCGACTAGAGTCCTTGTACTTTCACCTCCCTGGCGAGATCCAAAGATTTAGATTGCTTCCCCTCGTAGATATCCATCTCCTCAAGTTCTAGTTCCTGCCCTTTTATGATGATATCGTGATATATATCCTAGAGACTGATCAAATAAGGCAGCAATTCCATTTGGGCCATTAACCCTGTGGTCCTGAAGAACTTTAGCAACCCACAATTCCTTAAAGCATTTATGCATTTAGGATTTTGAGCTTCTTGGTGGTCTTGGGCCTCATGGCCTCTTTCTTTCTATTCCAAGACCATGATCTCCTACAAAACATCATTTAACAACAATTAATCTTTTTTTCATGGATTAAAATCATAAAATTTTGCTTGAAAAGAGGGTTTCCCTTCCAAAACATCTGCCTCAGTGCCATCACGCCTGTTTTTACAAACAGAGTGATGGCATCACAAGAGCCTTTGGGCTCGAGCGTGATCATCATGGGTTCAATGACCATACCCACGATGATCACTGATGCCCTAAAAATTAAAAATCCTCCTTTATAGCATATAAATTACCATTTAAAATGCATAAAAAGTGATAAAATGCAAGAGTAGGGATGGGCCTCTTACCTATTGCAGAAAGTTCACAAAATAGCACCCTGGATCTCCTGTAATGACCACTTGAAAATCGAGGAAATTCGGGCACAAATGCACTTTCAGAGCTTACTATGGTAAAATGGTAAAAAATAAAATTACTTTTGGTTATTTATAGGTTATTTTGTTGATA
Organism: Pinus taeda; assembly: GCA_000404065.3. Taxonomy (NCBI): domain Eukaryota; kingdom Viridiplantae; phylum Streptophyta; class Pinopsida; order Pinales; family Pinaceae; genus Pinus; species Pinus taeda. The sequence goes on along the minus strand of APFE030388273.1, from coordinate 22,491 downwards.
TTTTCGTAATATTTTAATGTTTTTTCTCGATATCAGTGATGGGTGCATTTCTTTGTGCAGTTACAAGTACGTTCAAGTGAACAATGATTATTATTTACTGATTCTTGCAAGTTTTATTTTTTCTCTTTTTCGGACTCATTAAATAAACGAAAAAGGAAACCCCTTAAAGTCATCTGTGAGCTCTTTTCTGACTCTCGAAAATTGAAAAGATTTATGAGTGCTTGTCGTTTTGAACTTGTTAAAGTAAATGAATCGATGTCACCTCAGTATATGTTTACCCCTTTTTTGGGCTGAGATTGATTATTTATGAAAAAGGTACACCTTGATCGACATGGTCAAGAGGTTATCTCGGATATTGTTTTCTACCTTTTGGGATTCGAGAGACAAATTATGAAAAGGGACATGATGGAGTTTTCTGTTTTGTCTCGTTTTCAAAATCTCTAAATATGAAAAATATATCGAGTTATTCTTACACCAAACTCATTAAAACTTTACAATGAAAGACTCGTCACCATGATGAGACCGTGCTTCTCCTTCCTAGGGCTTGTAAAATTTACTAGGATGGATTCATTCGAAGAATGAACTTACATGACAAGCATATGCTATCCCCTTCAAGCTTGTGATAAAATATTTGGGGTACTCGCTAGAAATAGCAGGGGGGAAATGAAGATGAAACATCCTTTGTAAAGGCAGCATGTTGCTCTTGAACATGACACTCTTCTGCTCTCGTGTCAGGTTTGGGATATCCTCTCTTAGTCGCTTGTCCTCCTAGGTTTGGGTGATCCATTTTGCCTCTGATTTAACTATTCCATTTTCTCATCATGACCTTTAGTCCTATGTCAATTCAGATGCTTCCACACTCCGGAGTCATGTCGCCAATGTTCAAGAGAAGTCCAATATGCAATTATTTACCTATGCATTGTTTCAGTCGTTGTTAAAGTGTTGAAAATTATTCCACTTTATTCCTTGTTTCGTGTCGATGATGGGGGATTCATCATTTCCCTCCTTTGGCGGGTCGTCTACTGTCAAATTTAGCTCATTATAAAGGAAGATGACTTAGAAACTCCATTTCAGTACCTTAGAGTTGGCATGCCCTAATGGCCAGTTCTTCGCATCCGACCACAGGTCTTCATCATTGACTTTCGATTAGGTGATTCCACGAGTGTTCAACCTCGGATTCATTATCACATTCACAGATTTTATTTTTTTATATTGAGATCCATTGTCATTATTGGTGGTTTCTCTCATACTGTTAATGGTCCACATCATTCGCCAGTAATCAGGTGGTTTTCTAGCATGTTCGACTTCAACACATTTATTCGCATGTTAGGATTCATATGTTGATCGGGTCGGGATGGAGCACAAGACCCAGAGTATTGTCTGTTATGATTAAGGCTGCATGGAGTTATATTTCATTCATGATTGTACACATGTTTATACTATACATATGGTTGTGACCATACCGTCGGACTTTATATTGATGATGATCCTTGCTATTTGGATGGCTGCACCCATACCATGGATCTTTTCACATTGTCTTCATCATTTGGATGGATATGTCCATACAGTGGATTTGTGTCTTGATCTCAGATATGTATATGTATATGCATCCTTGATTTTCAGGTCTCTTGACAGTGCGTGTCCTCTTCCTTGCAAGAGCTCGTAAAGCATCTCAGCCATCACTCCTCATTCTGCCTTCATGCTTTAGGGGGCATGTTTTACACAATATTTTTTCACGCCTCCTGCACTTCCATGTGACATACCCTGAAGTGCCCAAAACATGACCATTATATAGTATACTCATCCATGTATACAACTCAGATTCCTCCTAAGACTTTGTTTGGAAAATTCCTTAAGCTTTCTTTGAAGAAATAGCTCTTAAAACCCTAAAATGAGGATCGTCACTCTTATAAGGCTTAAAACAGTGATGGCCACTTGTTGCACTATGCTTGACCAGAGATGACATCGCTTTGTTCCCTTTCATACCCACGATGATCCCAAAAAGGTAATTTTCCCAAAGAGGATGAGAAGCTTCATGATCTAGAAGCTTATAGAGGGGCGAGCTGGAGGTTGTTTCGCATAGATGAGGTCGAATCCTCTCATCTTGGCCTCTTTGTCTTATCCCTATGAGATACCTCCTTGAGATCAGGGCCTAATCCTATCTTTGGATAATTCCTAACTCCTTCTCCTAGCCTATAAATTCATCTTCTCCCTTTCCCAAATGGTTGGTCTATGTCTATTTGCACCCTTATGCTAAGCTTGTGCCTAGAGGCTATTCATTAGACTTGGAGAAGGAGTGCATGGAGATTTCTTGGCTTGGACTTGGATTACCACTCAAGGAGAGCCTTTCAACATCAAGGCTTTGGTTGTAAGCTTCCCTTTATTTCTTCATAATATACAATTGTTGGTTCATCTTCCAAAAATATATATGTTCATGTATTATTTAGCTTGACATTCCTTGATGAGTTAAGTAGGTTGTTATTGGATTTGCTATTGGTTTTGGATTTCTTTGTTGCCTCTTGATCACTTGTGTAGGTACATAAACACTGAGAGAATCAGGAATAAGTCAGTGACACAAGCAGTTCGAGGCCTTCAACAAAGGAAATTAGAATAGCATCAGAACAAGGTAGGCCATCTCTTTCGTTCTTCTTTTCAATTATAACCTAGGAAAATGTCTAGTTGATTGTCACTTCAGTTGCTAGACCCACTAATTGGGATAGAGGGATCATCTCTGTCCGCAGAGAGGATTAACCTGGTCAACGGTACCTTACAAAACTAACCCGCCATTTTTTTTTACATATCATACTATAACTAGTTTATAATGTAGTCCTTCATAATAATGTAATGCCAATCCATCTAGCTCTAATAAATAGGGGAAGGCCTAACTCATCCATTTAACTTTACATATCTCAATATTAATCTACACCCTTCATTAGCACATAAGTATGCATCTTTATTGAGATCACAAAGAACATGGAAATGTACTATTGAAGAGAACCCCTCTGCTACTTTCCTATTTCCTTTTGTAAGAGTTTTCTAATGTTTGGTCCCTTCGAGAGGAGCCCTTCAACAAATGTTCAATAAGAGGGAGGGAGTCTCTAAAAAAAATGAGAGACGTTAAATGTTTTCCTTTGGATACTAAATCCTTTAGTAGAGGGCATACACTTCATCTTTATTGTTTGACATGCATCCTGAGCCCCATGGATACTTTGCAATTTTAACTTCCTCGAGGCCGTAGAGAAGCTCTAAAATAAATTTAAAAGTGGATCTATTACTTCATTAATGTCGAGGATATGTTTTCTTGGACCCATATATAATCAAGTCCATGATTGGGATCAAGGATCTAAGCATATTACTTTTTAATCATGAAGGAAAATATGATATTTGCATCTGATTCTTAGATCACAACTTCAATATTTAATAATATCACTTTGTTAATAGTGAAGGGGAATTGTGATTTAAATTCACATTGATAAGAACAATGAGGTTTAAGCTAATATCAGCCAATATAATGGGAATGGAAGGGATATATTTCCACCTATATCTACAGTCAAAATCCCAAATTGAATTCAATTTCAAACATACATAATTATATGAATTCTCATTAGCAAGATTGATCAATGTTTAATGGTATATTTTTCCATCGTTAAACACACACATGGCAACAACAATATAGGAAAGTTAAACAATATATTACACTTATTATTAACAAATGATATACATTTATAGTACATTGTGTGACTGTTGGGTTCCACATCCCAAGGTCTCTTGGACTTCCTTAGTCTATTTGGCTTCCACACTAACCCATAGAGGATTAGGTGTCCAACATTCCCCCCTTAATCCGAAGGGTTATGTATGAGTCCAAGAAGGGAGCTGTAATACAAAATGTGAAAAAAGGCATGGTAGCACTAGGCTGAATGTGCTCTCTGAAATGTTGGTATAAAGGGCGGTGGTTTAAGGATGACCACTGACACTGGAATGCTTAGTGCAATTCCTAGAACTCTTCCAAAACTGCCAAGAAGTTGAAGTCTTATGCTAGAGGAAGTGCTCCTATTGTTTTGAAGAGGGAAACCTTCAACCATGAAAGGGAGGTCTCACCTCGCATAAAAGGGAGAACTTCAACATGAAAAGGGAAGTATCAACCTGTGATGGTTTAAGGATGACCAACAACTCTGGAATGCTTAATGCAATTCCTGGAACTCTTCCAAAACTGGCAAGAAGCTGAAGTCTTCTGCTAGAGGAAGTGTCCCCAATTATTTGAAGAGGTGTCACAAACTGAAGGCATGCTCACAAGCATCTTTGTCTCTGGATACAACTCTAAATCTGGGGTGGCAGGTTGTGGCTTTGAAGCTTGTAGATGACCATAATTTCCCCCCCTGTCAGATACAAGGTGAGATGATGGAGAAAACTCAACTGCAAGACTGTTCAATACTCTAGAACAAGTTCGAACATATGACTGGAATATCTTCTTGGCTATGTATGCCCATTACCAAGAAGCAGTCCATCCAAGATGAATCTTTGTTCTTACAGGAGGTTTGTTTTTGAAGAATCTGTTTGAAAAATGACTGGTTTTATGACAATACTTACATGGATGAAGATCAAAACAATGACCTTTCATATGGCCAACTTGGTCACAGTGTTGGCATTTCATAGTCTATTGTTGTTGTTGTTGCTGTGGAGGAGGGGAAGAATCTGGAACAATTGAATGCGAACTATCATGAGGAGCAGGTGAAGATGAACCGTCGTAAAGAAATCCAGCAATTTGAAATTGGATTGGTTTGGAGTAGTTTGGAATATGAAAGGACACGTCCTTGTCATATCCAAGACCAGTTCTGTGCTTATTGTGGACAAGCTCTTCCCAAGGTCTGATGACCGACTTGGGAAGTGCAGACTGAATTTTTGCATCTACATGTACAACTGCTACTTTATTGGGCACTGGATCTGACTAAATTTGTTTCTCATTGGAGTCTGTTTCAATGTTCTAAACAGAAACAAGTTCAGAATGATGACTCCACTGCTGTAATTCTTCTTGCTGGAATTGAGATTCTAGTTGCAAAAACTATATATTTTCCTGTGCTTTATGCAGGTCTGAATGTCACAGAGAGTGTCTTTGTTGATGTTCACTGTATCATGATCACTAGAATGCATCAATTTTTTCAAGAATTCTAATACTTCAGTAATTTGAGCCATATTCTCCATTGTCAAAATTACACCTTTTAAAAACTGATCACAACTATGACCCAATGTGGAAATGTAACACCCACTCATAGTACAAAGACACGACAATATCCTCTATAAATGTGCACTAATTGACCAGTGTGCAACAAGAAGCAACATGTATAATTCAAACATGTTGCAACCAGATCAACTTGAATTTCTTTTACAGGAGTCTAAGAGAGTCTTGAAGCATACTAGGAAGCAACTTAACTATTCATTCAACACTATAATTCTTTCTTTCTCAAAATTTGCAAGGAGCCAACAAACTAGACAATGCAGATTGGTTCTTATTGAAAACTTTTATATCTCAACACCTACTGCAAACAAAAATAAAAGAATGCCAAAATACCAATATGCGTTCCCACTGGAATATCTTTTTATTTGCTGACTTCACTCTTTGAATCGCATAAATTTGTTCAAACTCAGAGCCGCTCCTACAACTGTGACTCTTCTATTGACATAAATTTGTCTTCAATGCACATATAAAATTTATTGAAACCAAATCACATATTTAACTCCAAAGTATAACCAATTCACATATAGTCATATAATCTCAACTGATCCAATGTATGCCATCTTATGAATCAACACCATATATGTAATTAAAGGCATATATGTTCACCACATTCAATTCAATATTTATCGTTGAGAACACACAACCAATTCAACGCTTTGAATTGACCAGTGTCAACAAACAATGCATAAATAAGTAAAGGGTGCACCAACTCCAATCCTCATACGTTGCACCACTCTAAAGTAGGCATACATTTTTCAACAAAGCTTACACATCTTACACATCTCGCAAAACCAACAGGTCCATCGAAGCTCAGCGTTCAATATAGTGAAATATATTTGCAACTCTAAAGTGAAATCATTGAACCTGCAAATACAAAACCAGAGAGAGCTCGACTGAATTTGACAAGCGCAGTGCAAATTCCCTTTTGAGATTTCCTCTTGCCTCAACCATATTCTGAGTCTTTCAATTGAAAAATTCAGTTCTCGTCAATGCAGTATGAATGGAGCAGCGTAGGCCCGATCCTTCAGTGCCAGAGCATAATATGGGAAAATTGAAGGATCTTTCGGCACATTTACCTGTGTGTATTGTCACAAAGGCATCACAACTTCCATGTGCATTTATTCAACCTTCTCCTGAAATGAAACTTGTGATCGACTTCGATTGTGAGGGTGTTCAACTATCTCGACATGGTCGCCTTTGTCTCATGCAGCTTGCATTTGAGGATGGTGTGTATTTGGTTGACATAGTTGAGGGTGGAAACTTACTAATGGAGGCCTGCAAACCTACTCTAGAATCTGTTCCTGTTACAAAAGTCATTCATGATTGCAAACGTGACAATGAGGCATTGTATTTCTAGTATGGGATCAAATTAAATAATGTATTTGACACCCGTATTGCATATTCACTTATTTTGCAACAAGAAGGAGCAGCGACAGTGTGGGATACACTTTGGTAAGCGTAGTGGAGAGGCCTGAGGTTTGCGTAAGCATAGTGGAGATGAAACAGAGGCTGACTGTGTGTGGGAGCTTGAGATTGGAGGAGGATCTAAGCACAAGTCACCGAAAGGATCTACTGAGTGAAAGTCCCTTCTTGCCAATGGAATAGATTCGATTGTCAAGGTCGAGCTTGAGTGATATAAAGGAGAAATTAAAAGGCTTCAAATGCTGAAGCTGAAATTCAGGCGATTGCAGTCTTGATGAGCATGATAATGCAGATTCAAAACTAGGAATCACACCTCGTTTCAGTGTTTCCACAATAAATCAATATATACCAAACCTCCGATACATACCTCCAGGAAATGCATAGTCAGACTCAAGTGATAGACATTAAATGTATGGCCATTTACCAGTAACAACAATAACGATGGATAGCCATAACTCCTTCTAATGTAGGAATGTCAATCGACGCCTATGTTAGATGTAGTAGACAAGCTTTGTAGCTTCTGTGATCATCTTCAGTCAATGTGCAATGATCTCAAGGTTTCCATGCAGCACCCACCACTCGTAAAGAGACAGGGGAGATATTGCGATTGGAGTGCCTGCAAATTGACCTGATCACTGGCACCAAAACCCGAATCACCTTCGCCTCGAACACTTCCCGCACTGTAAACGAGCTATTTGTCGATGGCCATGCCTGCATTTAGCATAGCCCACTTGTCCTCATTGTTGGCGATTACTCAACCTCAGCCATCGGCGGCATTCACATCTTCAACACAACCACAGGGCAATGGATTCCAGGAATTCCATTAAGCACACAGATTGAACTTGAATCAGCAGGCCAATTCAACTTGAATCTTCAGGAAGATTCTTGTTGATGCGAAAAGCATTGTTGGTATTAAGACCCCATATTTACTAGACGGACGTTTTGATCTGGAAGCTTGCGATTCTCTTTTAAATATGCAAATAGTAAATGGTCTTGAGGGTGTTATAGAATGTGTAGGAAATGATTGTATTCATGAGTACACAGATAATGGTATGGCTGTCAGGAGTAGTGTTACTGTGGAGCAACATTCAACCTGGAGCAGTTGTCATGAGTAGTGTTACCAGTAAAAAGGTACACAGAGGAGAGGCAGCGGATTTCTGATAGACAGTAAATTAATGGAGTGTTACAAATAGGGGTCAGAAATGGGATGTAATGCACACACTGATGACAGGATAGATGGGTCAGGTTTCAAACCAGAGGAGCGCCCAAGTGGAGCATATTAACATGATTTCTATAGTTGGATGACTGACCAAATAGAGAAATGACAGACAAATTCTGGAAAATCTGAAAATGCCCAGGCCTAAACTTGGCTCATAGTAATTATGTAGGGTAGGAATATGCCTGTTGCTCTGATACCATGTTAAACACACACATGGCAACAACAATATAGGAAAGATAAACATGAGAGTACACTTATTATTAACAAATGATATACATTTATAGTAATTGTGTGACCGTTGGGTTCCACATCCCAAGGTCTCTTGGAATTCCTTAGTCTATTCGGCTTCCACACTAACCCATAGAGGATTAGGTGTCCAACAATTTGCTAACTAGAAAGGGGATGAATGGTTTCCATGACTCTAACAAGTGTGATCAGGTTAAGTAAATGAATGAAAAGAAATGTCCTATTTTGGTGTTTCTCAATGGATCACATGAGCGATAACACATGCATTTTTAGTCCATCAAACATGAGTAAAGTTGAAAAATATTTGAGCACGGAAATCTTTTTTTCATGTTAAGCCCTCACTCTAGTAAGTAATAAATAGAGTAGAGATATTCATTTAGGTTGTAATTTTTAGGTTAGGATTAAGGCTACTCTCAAGGCATAACCAATCAGTCATTAAGTCATGAAAGAAAAAAATTAAGCTCATATTAAGGGTTATACCATGAATGAGAGCATCCCAATTTCTGTACTGAGATATTGTATTTTTAATTGCAAAGGAACTACGAAAGGATTCATTGGAAAGTTCACAATAACAATTAGGATTTTAGTACAAGGTTTGAGGTTCCAAGTTGTATGCTACTCTATCTCACTATATATTTGCAAATGGAGGGTTTCATTCACATTTAGTTTTAAAATCATGACCATACCATTCCATAAAAATCCTTTCCTATCTCATAAAATTTCCATGATTAATGAAAAGGTGGAGATCATGCACACCCTTAATATTTTGTTTAGGGTTGTCTAAAAGAAAATAGGAAGAATAAGGTCCATTTCTCTACCACCGAAAAAGGAGTCCCATTTATACTCATTTTTATAAATGCAATTAATGATTGTATTTAATTTACCTTGTTGATCTCATTATGGATCATGAAGCAAGAAGAATCACTTCCATTAATAATTTTGACCACTAATAGAGCCATTTAAGAGGAAAGAACAAACCATTTTTATGTACATTCAGGATCAAACAAAACTTATCCAAAACCCATGTTGGTCACCTTTAAGTAGTAATTATAAAGCATGGTATATTATATAGCTATTTCAATAGTTGAGCAATAAATTTCATTTCATTTCAGCATCAATCTAGGAGAGTTTCTTTGGTTGATAGTTAAGCTCGATCCTCCCCTGGGTGTAACCTTCCTTTGCATTCTTGACCTAGATGTTACTGTTCTCTACATACATACCAACAACAAAAATTAGGTTGTAGGCATTAACCATGATAACATTAGAGGATTAAATGTGTTCCTACCCACTGTATATATTTTATACATGCCTAAGTCACCCCCAGGTGTGAACATTATTTGTGCATGATTTCAAATTGGTAAGTAATGTTGAAATATTCCATGACTATGAGAGAATATGTATAGAATCATGAATCTAAAGAAGGAAAATATGTCAAATAGTAAAGCAATGAAAGAAATAATGATGCTATTTAAATTAGTCACGTGCATAATGAGCATTGATCACAACACTTTTGTCCCATACAATGACACATTTGGAAACCTATTTAAAATTTATAAGGGAGAAATTCCAATAATAGAGTCACATATTTCCCCTAGTAATGAAGTCATTAATCACATAGAGTATCTCAATTTCATAAAATTAGGGTATGGTATAAATGTTCACATAGCCTTGACATGGTAAGCTGATAGATTATGTAGGACAATACCAAGGAGTGTAGTATATCATAGGACATGGGAAGTGGATTGGATGAAATGCACTTAAAACCCTAGTAGTAATATAAGTGAATCCATGAACTTGTGTTGTGTTTTTTGCAAAGAGAGGCAAGTGATGATTACATATGTGGGCCCTTGATCAAGGTAAGTTACACCTTGAATATTACTTGTCTTCTTACAGCTATTAGTTAACTTCGTGTAAATAGATATTCTATCTTGTATTCACTTAATCAACACAGTCATATATATTTGCACATGATATAAACAGTAGAAGTGAAATTCATACCAAATACATTCAATGCATAAAACAAGAAATAAATACACATAAATGATATAAAACTTCTCTTTATTAATGCTTCCAAGTGTTACAAACTTGACTCACCTGTGCACTCAGCTGCAGGGGTCCATGCAATTAGTTGCAGACTACTAAGCCTCTGCACACTCAACTGCAGAGCCTTCTGCTACTCTACGACCTAAAACTAGACTTTACACTTCAGATACGACTAGATTCGATTACATGTTTTAACTACTTAGAGCCTCGCTCTATTTATACAATCCCATGGTCTGTAGACCATGGGTAGATCTCTATAGCTAACATTACAATAACAAAATTGAGGAAAGACAACCCTATGACTCTTTTACCAGCTAGATGGTCCGCGCCCACAAAATGTGGAGTCTTTACATCGGAGTTACAACTTTTGACCAAAATCTGGGCTCTGACCCCAAAACTTCCCTTAGGGGATCCCGCGCCGAACATGTGATCATGTAATCACCATGTTGATTTTTCCTAACATCACTTTGGGGATTCCAATTTGGTACCTGTATCCTCTATTTCTAGCCTCCCCCCCCAACCATCCCCCAACCACCTAAAACCTTATACATATTTAACTCCCATCTAACCTATTCCAACAACATCTTATGTTTCTTCAATTCCATAGCAACCTCAATTGGAGTCTACTTTAGTTGCACAAGAAATTGGAAAAAATAAAAATAAATGGGGCACTTAGAAGTTAGTAATGGATATGGCCATCCAAAGTTATACACCAAAGCCTCCACCTCCTTGTGGTTTCTATAATATTCAAGGAAATTCCACCAGTAACTATCCCCATCTACCTGAATTAAAATGTTTCATCAACTTGGATGATCTTTAGATAGAACCTATGGTCCCATAAGTGCAAGTCACCCTCCTTGTGTCATATAAGAACAACAATACTTTGTGCACAAGTAAACCATTTTGTTTGTGCAACATGCACATACATTACTCCCATCACTACCCTCATCTTCCACACTTTTTCGATACCATCATCATTCTTTGCAAATTTCATGTTACTCATAGTGGGAATTCTACTCCTATAATTATAACCCTTGGTACCTCCTTTATGGATGGGTAGGGAAATAATCAAATAATCATATGGATTAGTCCCCCTAATGTGGAAATGGCAGAGAATATCATACATAGCCTCTATCTATCATCATCCATGAGATCAACATTTATAGACCTCCTTGAAGCATCTAAAAGTGTATAGTTGAACATACCTCCTATGTTACATGTCACTTTAGTATCAAAATTGGTGGAACTTCAATCCATTAGTCTACATTCTATCTCTATAAATGTTGTGCATGTGAACCATGTCACTCATGAAAATGATTTAGAGCCTTTTTTATCACCTATGGCATGTGATCCCTTGCATTCTTATATTCTAGTATTTCATTCCAATAAGGACATTATGGAGTCCCTTACCATGGCATACTACCCATGGGATGATCTGCATCATCATTGCTACTTCTTATCTCATCATCTAATTTCCTCTTATAATTATGTTTTTGATCCCTGGTATTATCTAGATGAGCATTTGTTCGCTATATTCCAAGTCATTCCTTGGTATGGTGACACCACACTAAAAACCCATACATTTAGTCCTTTTAACTCCCATATGCATTATCAAGACATATTGGCACTCCAAAATTTCCTTTCTCCAACTACATTTGTCCTTTCTTTTCATAAGAAGGTAACCAACATCAATAATATGGTGATGAGATAAAACATAGAAAAATCCATGATCACATTATGTATACCATTGCATAGCATCTTCATTGAGAAAGTGTTTGGAGTGCACCACACTAAATATAGTTGGCATGTCCATAGTATACTAAAACTTGGGGGCACACTCACCCCCTAACTAATCCTTGTTAAATGTAAGGACCCATGCTTAAAACACCACATTGTTCTGAAAGATGCAACCCTAATGAATATGTGGATGACCACCACCTAGGGCATGCACTTAACATGCTACATACATATATAATAGGGGATATCATTCCCACTTTTTCATAGCTGATAAATCCCCTCCTCATCTTTTGTTAGGGAGTAACATCATATTCTTGGGGGCACGATGATCCCTCTAGCCACTTTTCATTCGAGCATTGTTCATTCTTGGTATAAGCCCCAAAGGTCTAAGTAAGGTTGATTTTCCTCTCATTCCTTGGATAGTCTATCCTACTAGCCTCTTTGACGAGCCATATACGCATCGCACATAGTTGATGATCAATACCATTTATTGAAATATTCTACTCTATGAAATGCCTCACTTACCATATGGTACCCATGATTGACTTAGTTGGAGGGATGACTCTAGAACCTTTCTAATAGTTCATCCCTTCATCCTTTATTTCTTTGGTTATTCATGAAGAAACATTTTTTGAGAAGCATTAAGACTATTTTCTCCATCCCCCATGCCCCTTTCTAAAAATTATTAGACAAGTAAGGCCACCTACTTGAATTTCACAAATCCAAATTCCACCTATTAGTTTTTTCATAGAAATCTCACTAAGATTACCATATCCTCCCCCATTCCAAGCTCTCCACAAGCCAATGAATAAATGACTTAGAATTGGAGGGAAAAGTCCCTTTATAAAAAAATCCACAATTTTCACTTGGTCATTATAAGCTTATCTTATATACATTTAACAAATTGTTAGCACCATTAGAATTCTCTTTCCGACCCCTCAAATGGGTCATTATCTAGTTTGTCATTTTTATACCTGACTTTGAATCCATTTTCTCGATGAGGTGTTAAGTCCCCTTCTTTTCAAATCAATCCTCTTCAAATTTTTCTCTCTTACTCTGACATCACCTTATCTTTGTACCCATTGACTCATGTGTGGAAGTTTGCCATGAGTAACCCCCTTTTTCTCATGTTTATAGGGTTTCCTTTAGACCCATTCCCTATGGAATTTCACATGTAAGCAACATCACCTAGTTCATTGCATTTGCCTATCATTCAATGAAAACCACCTTAGGGACCCCAACATTTTTATAGGTGGATCAACTTATCCATATTTTTCATTTTCCACCTATTAAGTTTGAGATCCTTCCTTACATGGGGACTTTAGAAAAATTACCCCTTTTGCATTTCAATGCCCATGCCATTCAATCCCCATTATATTTGGAGGCCAACACCATTTTTTTTCCATTTTTCATGATGATAACCCATGTCCCCCCAAACTCCCCCCTTTACTCCAATTGTTCCTTGTACCACTTGTATTTGGTTTGATCAGTGGCATCATCATGGAGTCACCCTTGTTTAGAGCATCAAAGGTTAGTGACCATTATCTCCCATAGAGTTGTTAAATACCACATTAAGTCCTATTACAATATTCCATCCCCTCCATGTGTCGTACCCATCCTATATTACTAATATTTTACATTCATATGTCTTATTTTTTTATTGACATATCTTTGAAAAACCTTTATTCAAGTAATTAAGCATTCCCTCTGGAATGCTTTAAGTCACTACTAGGTCAACCTTGCATGTTTCGCTCTGATAAGGGAAGTTGTTAATCCACCTATCATGCCACTCTTTTCCCACATTGGTGTTAGTCTTTGCTAGTCACATTATACTATGTATCTCATTTCTTTGTTAAGGCATCACATTATATTTACTTTCAATATAATTTTTTTACTATCAATTGAAATATATATATATATATATATATTATATATATATAGTATATATAATATAAGGTAGGTATATATATAGAGAACTTTTATAATAATAAATATATAATAGATATATATATCAATCATATCTATTTACTAATAGAATAATATAAAGAATTAAAAGAATAAATTTCATATTATTCATAAAAAACAATAATAGTTAATTTAAATAAATTATTCATAAAAATAAATTAAAAGGGCAATTAATATTGTATTAAATTTTAAATAAAAAATAACAATTAAAAAACTCTTCAATATTTAACCACAACAACCATTTTCATCATTGAAATTATGATCCTAAACATTTTAGGTATTCTCCACTGGAAGTTCTCTATTTTTCTCTTTGTATTTTTGGATTATTTTTGCCTTTAGAGAGAGGGAACCATACACTACAGTCAATATTTCCTATAAACCCTCCCAATGAGGAGGTCCTCATAACCACATTCCTTATAACCTTCTCATAGTTGAGCCATGAATAGAGGTCTATCTTGGATATATTCGAGCACTTCACACATTGTATTGGTTTATGTTTCCTATCTTTAGATTCCAGATTTTTTATGGTATTTTTCTTCATATTTATAAATAGATATATGATCATGTTCCAATATTATAGTTTTCATAAATCCCCATAGTTTCATCTTGGACTACTTGCAATCCATAGAGTAGGTCTTCTTGCTAACAGTTGCTACGGAAAGACATCCAACGTACGCTATTAATCAGATTCATATTAGTGAAAGCTATTAAGGGTTAGGCTATCTAACCCATGATGTTTCCTCCGATGAAGGGAAGGGTCCATTAATTCTTAGATTTCTAACCATAAGCATAAAAACCAAACCAACATGATTTCATCTAATTAAATCATTATCATTCTCTAAACAATGAGGTGAAGAAAAAACCTTAATTTTTGTATGATGATTTCATTTCTAAGAGATTTCTCTTTTTAAACAAGAATGAGAATTTTGTGTTTATATGCAATTCTTTGCTTGGATTGCAACAAATACACTAGGTAGTACATATTTATATCTTCAAAAAAATTCCTGAGACTTCTTATCTAGCAAAACTACAATTTTTTCCATAAGGACTCCAAACCGGGCAACAAAAAAAGGGGTTTTGTAGGGATATACCTTACAAAATTAACCCACCAAAAAATAAAACTTACATGTCATGGTGTAACTCACTGATAATGAAGTCCTTCATAATTATGTAATGATAATCCACCTAGCTCTAAGGAATAGGATAAGGCCTGATTTAGCCAATGATTTTTAAATTTCCTAGTCTTAATTTACACCCTTCATTTGAAAATAAGTCCACATATTTGTTGAGATCACTAACATGGAAATATGTTATTGAAGAGAACCCTTCTACAACTTTCCTGGTTCTTTTCACAAGAATTTGTAATGTTGTGTCCCTCGAAGAGATGTCCTTCGCCAAATTTTGAATAGGGAAGTGGGAGTCTAACTGAATCCTTTCATAGAGGGCATAATCTTCAAATTGGTTTTTTGTCATGCATCCTAAGCCTCATGCATACTCTGCAACTTTAACTTCTTTAGGGGCATAGAGGACCCATAGAATAAATTTAAAAGTCGGTCTATCGCTTGATTCAATGTGGAGGATATGCTTTCTTGGAACCATTTCTACTCATATCCATGATTATGATCAAGGATTTAAGTACATTATTTTTTAATTATGAAGGGAAATATGTTATTTGCATCTGATTCTTAGATGAAAACTTCGATATTTAGCAATATAACATTGTTAATAGTGAAGAGATATTACGATTTGTGTTCATATTGATAAGAGCAATGAGGTAGAGCTAATATTTTCCAATCTAATGGGAATGCATGGGATACATTTTAACATATATCTCTAATCAAAATCTCCAATTGAAGTCCATTTTAAATATACATAATTATTTGTATTTTCATCATCAAGATTGGTCATTATTTAAAGGTATATGTTTCCATCATTTGTTAACCATGAAGGAGATTAATGGTTTCCATCACCCTAAGAAGTATGATCTCCTTATGTAAATAAATGAAAAGCAACATCATGCAATCATATATCAGTATTTTCAATGTATCACAAGAGGGATAACCCGTGCATATTTAACCCTTCAAACATGAGTAAAGATTAAAAATATTTGACCATGGAAATAATTTTTTTATATGTTAAGCCCTCACACTAGTATGTAATGAATAGAGTAGAGATATTCATTTAGGTTGTAATTTTTAGGTGAATATTAAGGCTACTCTCAATATATATATCCCACTTATTAATTAAATCATGAAAGGAAATAATATGCTCATATTGAGGATTATGACCATAACTGAGGGAATCTCAATTTTTGTACCACCATATTATATGTTTAATTGCAAAGGAACTACATAATAATGCATTGGGAAGTTCATGATAACGATTAGGATTTTCGTGCAAGGTGATGCAGGAGCATCCAGCTCCCAATGATGAAGCAGATAGACCCCGAACAGGTTCACGAGCAGGACACCAAAGTTGTCGGATCTTGCTGGAAATATTTTTCTTTTATTGTTAATTTTATTTTTACAGGTCAGAGGTAGTTAGGATATTTAATTTCCAGCTCTTTACACTTAAGTTTGTTAATTAGTTTTATTGTTAAGAGAAGGCTAGTTTAGGTGAGTTAAGACAATGACAATCGGTTGCTTTTAAAAGTCTTTTAAATTTCTGAACAGTTGTATTTTAAGAGAACAGAATACATAACTGTTTTTGCAACAGACAAACAAACTGAAAGCCGTAACTGCAAGAGGCTATAAAAGTAACACAGTGATGAAAAAGAAGGTTCCTTTTTTTTGTCTTAGAAAAAGAGACTGAATAAAAACTAAGCAGAGCATTCAAGTACCTACAGAAACTGTCCATCTTCCTTTCTGTTATTTTCTTTCTAATTTATTGAAAAGTCTTCCACATATCGGTATCATCTTTTTGTTACTGTAAATTAAATTGCAACCAGGAGTAGAAAAGAAGCAAAGTTCGAAAGCCTTGCCGGCCAGCAAACAGAGTCACGACTCAGAGAACGCGGCCACAGTTCAACAGACAATATACCAATCAACGACTAAGAGAAATATAAAGCAGTGACAGAGCATCATCAGAAATCAAATGTAAAGGTACAAAAAGTAAAATCTCTTCTCTTATGTTTCATTCAACACAGTCATATTACAGTCCATATAATATCATGCAGTTTAAAAAGGAATAGAGCGAACCAGACCCTTAAGGGTTACATACAGTCTTACAGTGAAAACTAGTACAACATTTACAAACAGAAGAGTCGTTGTCGAAACCGGAGTCATGTACATCCAACACCCTGAACCGGGAATGAAGGGACAAAACCCTCGTTAGGGTTAGACGTCAGAAAACCAGGCGAAGAAACCCTCGTAAGGGTTGAACCAGAAAATAGAACTAAACCAAGAGAGCCACAGCACAGGTGGAAAAGATCTCACGAAACAACACACAGGCAAAAACCCAACAACCCAATCGACTTGTTATCTAACAGAAACTACCCATAAGTAGAGGTTCCAGGCCTACCCAATATCATTTTTAGATGGTCAAGTGTAACTGAAGATCGAACCGTGCATCCTCCAGGTTCCGAAGGGATACCTGTAACCAAACAAAACCGCATCTGTTAGGTTCATGAAGCACAGGGTATGAAACCCTCGCACCGAATCTTAAACAAACTGTAAAGACAAACGAGTGTAGGGTATAATAATTTACCTGGAAGCCGTGTGCGGGAAAGCCACCAAACCAGAACCAGAGACACCATAGGCAACTGAATGAGCGAAGGAGCAAACGGATTAGAGTTTATATGACGGAGAACCAGAGATTGAAATCAGGGACAAGGTAGCTTACCTGAGTGAAAAGTCTTCCACGCATACCATCGACTTGCTCGGACAGCGAAGCAGCAGCAATTTCCGAAACCAAGAGTTGGATATCCAAGATACAGAGAAGAACGTGCGACAGAGGCATACATTTCATACACAAAGAATGAACAGACATCGGATCAGGACCAGGAGAGAAACCCTTGATTGAATCCCCATAAAACGAAACTGTAACAGACAGCATATGCCTAACTTCCCCTAAATAGCTGAACAGACGACAGACAGAACTTACCAGAGTAACCCACGCCATTAACAGAGCCAGAGGAACATCAATATTTCAGCATTGAACCACAGGACAGAAAACGTAACCATTCCACAGGCCAGAGCATTTAGCAGAGCTCCAGAAACCCTCCAGGTGCAAAGACTAAAGACCGAAGTATCGCGAAGGTGAGATTAGGGTTAGTTTATGTATCAATACCGAGGCAAGGACGGAGCCATTACTGCGAGCCATTAATTCCTCAGCTACCGAATACAGGCGCGGGAAAAATATCAGCGTGTAATCAGACACGTATACATACAGGTGGAGGCATAAAAGTGCTAAAGTCCACCAGCGTGGGCTGGGACCCATCAGAGTGGTATCAGAGCAGTTAAGCTGAAGAGATCTGAGAGAAATGGAAGTAGGCAGACGAGGATGAGGCAGAGGTGCCCGAAGGATGGCAGACGAGGCATTGAGGGAAGAACTTAGAATTCTTACTGCTCGATTAGAAGTAGTAGAGGCAGGCAGACGGAGAGATCTGGAATTAGGGGACGTGAGTGATGAAGAAGTGGAAGCACCAGCAGGAGGAGATGAAGGTGACACACCTGAAGTAAGACTGTTAAAGTCTGTGCTATTGTCAAACAGTAAACCAAAACCAGATTTACCGACTTATGATGGCAGTTTAGCGATTGATGTAGTTTTAGATTGGATCAGCGAGATGGACAAGTACATTGAATGCGAAGAAATTAGTGAAGACCGTAGGGTCAAGTTTGCAGCAACGAAGTTGAAGGGACACGCCACACTGTGGTGGGACAGTGTCCAGAATGAGAGGAAAAGGCTGGACAAGCCTCCGATAAAGACCTGGGCAAGGATGGTCGCTAAATTGAAGGGCATATTTCTGCCAAGGGATTACCATATTTCGTTGCATAGACAAGCTCAGAACTTAAGACAAAGGGGTCTGACGGTAAAGGAATATACAGAGGAATTTTACCGAGTAAATTTACGAGCAGGATATACAGAGGACACAGCAGAGAGAACAGCCAGATATGTGAATGGGCTGAGAATGGAAATTTTAGATGAGATAAGTATTTTGTCTCCCAACAATACAGAGGAGGCATACCAGAGTGCAGTGAAAGCAGAAGAAAAGCTTAACCGAAGACAAAACGCCCGGAGAGGATGTGGGTCTAACAGAGGAAGAGGCCAGTCCTATGGTAGGGGCCGAACTGCCAGCAACAACGAGGAAGCCAGCAGTTCAAAGACTTCGGGAACAGCAGAGAGAGGAGATGGAATGAGGGGTGGCAGATCATTCCAGCGTGGTAGAGGAATCGGTCGCGGAAGGGGAACCGGATACCAGTGTTATAGATGCCACAAGTGGGGGCACCGCTCTTTTGAGTGCCCAGAGATGGATACTACTGGACATAGAGGCGCCTATATGGCACAACCGGAGGAGGCAGCAGCACCTCCACAAGAGGCAGAAAACGCCCCAGAAACAGGGGAAGCTCTAGTATTGCATAAGGTGTTGGTGAAGCCAATTGCTGAAAGTATTGAACAGACGCAACGGAAGGCTCTGTTCAGAACAGTTTGTAAAGCACAAGGTAAGTGCTGCAAAATGATAATTGATAGCAGAAGTACTGACAATCTGGTGTTAGTTGAGATGGTTGAAAAGTTGGGGTTGAAACGTCTGAAACATCCCACTCCGTATCGAGTGTCGTGGTTACAGAAAGGACACCAGTTACTGGTGGATGAATAGAGTGAAGTGGAATTCCAGATTGGGCGTTATAAGGATAGAATTGTTTGCGACATTATGCCAATGGACGTGTGCCACATTTTATTGGGCAGACCTTGGCAATATGACAGGAAAGTGATACATGATGGGATGTTGAATTGTTATATGTTTGAGAAAGATGGGATTAAACATACCCTTGTACCCATCAAAGAGGAGAAAGAGGCAGTCGAAGGAAGTGAACCAAAGGCGTTACTGGTGAACGGAAAGCAATTTTTGAAACAGGTTGAAAATAGTGAGATGAATTTTGTTGTAGTAAGGAGAGCTAGGACAGTTGTGTTGCACACAGAAATCGCAGATTTGCCTGTAGAAATACAAAAAATGTTAGAGGAGTTTGCAGATATAGTAGTAGATGACTTGCCGGATAAGCTACCTCCCAAGAGGAGCATTAGCCACCATATTGATTTTATACCAGGGACCAGCTTACCGAATAAGGCAGCTTATAGAATGAGTCCTAAAGATAACGAAGAAATTAAAAAGCAGGTGCAGGAGCTATTGGATAAGGGGTTAATTAGAGAGAGTTTGAGCCCATGTGCTGTACCGACAGTTCTCGCCCCCAAAAAGGGAGGAGAGTTGCGGATGTGTACTGATTCCAGAGCCATCAACAAAATCACCATACGGTACAGGTTTCCCTTACCACGCATGGATGATATGATGGACTGTTTGAGTGGGGCGACTTATTTCTCCAAGATAGATTTGAAAAGTGGATACCATCAAATACGGATACGTGAGGGAGATGAATGGAAAACAACCTTTAAAACGAATGAGGGCTTATATGAATGGCTGGTTATGCCGTTTGGTTTAAGCAACGCTCCCAGCACTTTTATGCGACTCATGAATGAGATGCTCAAGGAATATATAGGAAAGTTTGTAATTGTTTATTTGGATGACATACTGATTTTTAGTAAAACACGTGAAGAACACCTCCGGCATGTACGAAGAGTGCTTGAAAAACTACAGCAGAATAAATTATTGATTAATCTGAAGAAGTGTACATTTTTGCAGAAGGAGCTGATTTATCTGGGGTTCGTGATAGCAGAGAATGAATTGAAGATGGATCCAGAGAAAGTGACAGCAATCGTGAATTGGCAGTCACCCAAGAATTTGTTCGAGGTAAGGAGTTTTCATGGACTAGCAAGTTTCTACAGAAAATTTATTAGAGATTTTAGCAGGATCTGTGCTCCTATGTTGGAGACCATCAAAAAGGACAGCCAGCCTTTTCGATGGACAGAAGCGACGGAAAAGAGCTTTCAGTTACTGAAGAAGAGAATAATGGAGAGGCCAATCCTTAGGCTACCAGACTTTCAAAAACTGTTTCAGGTACGTTGTGATGCAAGTGGGACAGCAATTGGGGCTGTGCTCAGCCAAGAGGACAGACCCGTGGCGTTTTTCAGTGAAAAACTGAATGGAAGTAGACAGAAGTATTCCTCCTACGATAAGGAATTTTACGCAGTAGTACAGGCATTAAGACATTGGAGGCATTACTTGCTGGGAAACGAGTTCGTGCTGTTCTCAGATAATTCTGCATTACAGTATGTAATGCAGCAGCATAAGCTTAATCATAAGCACGCTAAATGGGTAGAGTATCTACAAAGTTTTAATTTTATGCTGAAACATATCAGCGGGCAAGCGAACAAGGTAGCTGACGCATTGAGTAGGAAAGCTTTGTTACTACAGGAAAGCACAGTGCAGGTTTTGGGATTCGAACATTTGCGGGATCTATATAATACAGACCCAGATTTTAGAGAGGCTTACGAAGTGTGCCAAAATCCTTTAATAAGAGGAAACAGTCCTTGGGTGGACTATAACATACAGGAGAAATTACTTTTCAAGGGAGGACAATTGTGTATCCCCAGTTGTTCAATGAGGGAAAATATCATTCGAGAAAAACACAGTGGGGGATTGGCTGGACATTTTGGGATTGACAAGACTTTGGAACAGCTTAGTCACTTTTACTTTTGGCCGAAAATGAGACGGGACGTGCAACGTTTTGTGACTAAGTGCAAGGTGTGTCAACTGGCAAAAGGACACAGCCAGAACACAAGACTGTACACGCCATTACCTATTCCAGGCAGGCCTTGGGATTCTGTGAGTTTAGATTTTGTATTGGGATTGCCTAAGACACAGAAAGGATACGATTCGGTAATGGTGGTGGTAGACCGTTTCTCGAAAATGGCACATTTCGTACCCTGTCGGAAAACCAGTGATGCTACTTATGTGTCTCACTTGTTTTTTAATGAGATTGTCCGATTACATGGTTTACCCACAACCATCCTATCAGACAGGGATGTAAAGTTCACTGGACATTTCTGGCGAACCTTATGGAAGAAAATGAATACCCAACTAAGCTACAGTTCTGCTTACCATCCGCAGACAGATGGCCAAACAGAAGTTGTGAACAGAAGTCTAGGAAATCTATTACGCAGCTTGGTCGGAGAAAATTCTAGAATGTGGGACCAAGTGCTGGCACAAGCAGAGTTTGCTTACAATGATTCACCGAATCGTAGCACTGGTCTTAGTCCTTTCCAGATTCTTTATGGAATGCACCCACGAGGAGTACATGAACTTCGAGATCTGGGTTTATAGGAACGACGGAGCGCGGATGGTGAAGATTTTGCAAATGCTATGCGAGATTTACACGAACAAGTCAAGGCAAAGTTACAAGACATCAGCTTGAAGTATAAGGCACACGCAGATCTGAGGAGGCGAGAAGTCCATTTTGAGATAGGGGATGAAGTTTTGGTACACTTACGCAAGGAGCGGTTTCCTAAAGGTACG